>CM077238.1:8360877-8385877 GCA_039654775.1 Spinibarbus caldwelli | reverse complement strand
TATGTTTTAAACATTACACCAACAGACTGATATCAATTACTTGCTATATGATTTGCCTTGATAATTAAATAAAGAAAACAACAAAAAACAAACAATGCGGGGTAAAAATGCAGCTAATGTAATATATATATATATATATATATATATATATATATATATATATATATATATATATATATATATATATATATATATTTTTTTTTGTAGTGTAAAACATTCTAAAAACATTTGCACAATGACATTTCAGTGATTATTATTTGATTATTTGAGTAAAAATGCTCATTTTAATGTAATCTAGACTGTCAGAATACCTGGATGCACTGTAGTAATTAAGATGTTCGAAATGTGAGGTACTGTATGTGACCCCGGTGTGAAATTCTTAGTGATATTCCCTGTCTCAAAGGGCTGCAGTGGCCATGTGTGTGTACAGTGTGTCTTTGTGCCGACCTCAGGGCATTTCTCTTATGCCCCAGCTTAGCCATGGATTTGCTCCCTACAATGCACTATGGCGACAGTCTCTGACCCTGACACCACCCTTTGCCTCCAATGACTGCTGACACACTACACACAGTCTGACCGCCCTCAAAATAACCTTTTGACCTAAGATGAAGTTTCATAGTCTTTTAAAATATATTATTTTGATAAAGGGAGTGCTAATGTAGAGGGTCGAACTTTCAGATGTGTATACAGTACTTGGATATGTTTTATATGGATATGTAATGTGACAGCAGTTTCAAAAGTAAAAGAAAATACACAACTCACCTCTCTGAATTCCTGTACCAGGGCGTTGAGACGTTCAGCCTCCGCTTGGGTGTTGGAGGCCACAGAGCTGCTCACGTTGAGCTGGCTTTGAAGGTCCACCAGACGTCCCATGTAATAGGCCTCTTTGGAGGCAGATTCCTGTAGCAGCGTCTCTTCGTTTGTCTCACCATCCTCGGCGACTTTACGCTGGTTGGTATACGCCTGACCAAACGCCTGGAAATGAATGACAGAGAAAAAAAGAAGTGTTCTTCAAAAATTCTTCAATATATCTTCTTTTGTGTTCAACAGAAGAAAGAAACTCACACAGGTTTGAAACAACTTGAGAGTGAGTAAATGATGACAGGTTTTTGGGTGAATTATCCCTTTAAGTATACTGAGCCTCTGCATATTTTAACATTGCATAACAACATACTAATTTATTACAAAAGATCAAGCAATTAACACATTGATGGATATGTGCCATTAGCAAGTGTCAAGAACAATGAAATGACTCACATGAATAGACTAATATGCTAAATGACAGCAAACGAACAAAATCAATGTGATCTGATATGACAGAAAGCGACAAGGCATTAAAATACAACAGATTTGATCTTGCTCAGATTTGATTGAGCTCTCAGCATGAAAAATTCAACAACAACAAGGTGTGTGTTAGATGCCATATATGTGAATTGTTTGTTAATGTAAGTCTAATGTATTTTGAATTTAAATCACACTTCCGCACACATTTCATCAAAACTGAACCACCTTTTCACTCTCATCACCTGCCCAGGCAAAGTGCTGCATGCACTTCAAGGTAACTGAGATAATATTTCAGCTGCTCACTCGGATCAATAGAAACACTGTTCCGATTCCCCTTACACAGGTTTTCACACCATGCAGATCCGGCATTTCATGACTTAAGCATCCTGTCTTGATTGGAAGATGACAGTAGATGGTAAACAGGAAGGAGAGATGAGCCAGGGTTAACAGTCTGACCTGTTCTGAAAAGTTATCACAAGGCTAATCAGTATGCTTTAGTGACACTACATGTACACTATTGCACATGTGCATTATGGTGCATTTTATGCAATAAGTCAGTAAAGCAATAATAACAGATCATAATCTGCTGGTGCAGGTTTTATGGTGTCTCTGAGATGCCCATAATACCTGAGCCATTATGAGAGAAGCATAACTGGGGTGAGTACCAGCAGAGACCTGCCATCTGAAGAGAAAATCAATTAAAGACGCACTAAAAAGTGGAAGAGATGTGTATATGGATTTGGGAAAAAAATCAATTGGAGTACCGGTAGATGGCACCTTACAGAAAATCTGACTGAAGAGTGAAGGTGGTTAAAAAGTTGTTGACGTGGAAACAGAAAATGTCAAATACTGGAATGGTTTTTCAAGCACTTAATCAATTCCAGTCATAACTACTGTAACTTAAGAAAGAAAGATATCAAGAAATACAATACTTCAAAACAAAAGGTTGTTTGGGTAAATGCAAGATATTTACACATATTTCTAAATAAAACAAAACAATATATTTTATAAAAATAAAATAAAATGTATGACAGTAATGAGAATTTAGTTTTTATTTGTGATGAAAATGTCAGTATGCAAAAAATCGTAATGGTCCAAAAATCTCTTTATGCATAAATAAATGAATGCACAATAACATGTTATTTATCATATCAACAGAAACTGTTTAGTTTTATAAGTGGTTATTACCCATGTATTAGAGTGTAAACAACAAGAGATTGCTTTTTAGTGCCTATAGTGGATGAGAGTATATTGTCTGTTGTGACCACAGGACATTCATCATACTTGCCCACTTCATGAACATGAATAATGAGGATATTGCTACTATATTAATTTTTTATTAATGTCAGGAACTTGATTTACGATGCACTTTGCAGTATATTTGATCTAATTCTCAAGTTCTACTTAATAATCAGGTTTCAGTGGTTAACAGGCCACTGCCATAAGGACCAACAGTTCAGTATATTTCTTTGACAAAAGCTACTGTCACGGTCGCTGGAGCCAGGAACGAGGAGACACGGAGAATTCACAAACTGGGAGTCTTTAATCCATATAGGGAACATAGAACACATGAAGACATTCAAAGACCGACAAACACTAACTGAAAGGACTGGGGCTTTTAAAGACAGGACAATCAAGGAACTAAGGAGACACACCTGGAGCAAATTAATACAATCAGACAGGGGAGAAACTGGGTCACAAGGAACACATGGGGAGCAAAAACTACAACAAAACAGTCCAGGGGCGTGACATTACTCCCCCCTCCCGGAAGGTGCGTCCTCGCACCGTGGAACAACAGAGGGGGGGGAACGGGTGGGAACAATGGCGGCGGCTCAGGAGGAGGACGGACAACCGGGAGGGGGCCGGCAGACAGAGACCAGGGAGGTGACGAAGGAGGGAGGAGCCAGGGAGGAGACAGGAGGGACTCGGAGCAGGAGGAGCCTGGCAGGACCCAGGCCACAGCCATGATGATAGCCCACGGTGGAGCCGACGGAGGGAGGAGCCATGGAGGAGGAATGGCCGCCGACTCCAGGGGGCCAACCAACGGAGGCGGAGCAGGTGGAGCAGGAGCCCGAGGTGGAGACGGAGAGCCGACGAGCCAGGGTGACGCCGAGGATCCGGGGGGCCAGGGTGGAGCCGAGAGCTCTGGCGACCGAGGCAGAGGCGGAGCTCCGGAGATCCGCGGCGGAGCCAGAGCGACTGAGGACCAAGGTGGAGCTGGAGGGAGGAAGGAGCCCAACGGAGCCGGTGGGACGGAGTGACGAGGCGCAGCCAGAGGAGAGGAGTCCCGAGGCGATGGCGGGTCGACGCCCGACCAAGGCGGAGCTGGAGGGACGAGGGAGCCTGGTGGAGCTGGTGGATCGATGGATGACGGTGGAGGCGAGGGAGCTAGGAGCCGAGGTGGAGCCGCTGGGTCTACGGGCCGAGGTGGAGTCTGGGCCTCGGAGGCTGGAGGTGGAGGTGAGGGATTCTCCAGCCACGGCGATGGAGGATGGCAGACCCGCGGAGCTCGCACCGCATTGATGGAGGGCTGAGGGCGAGCAGAGGGGCTGCCAGACGACAGCGGTGGAGGAGGCAGGAGCGGGTGGGAGGGTGGGCATTTGAGATCCTCCGGGCTTCCAGGGGTTAACTCAGGAATGGGAGCCGACACTGTGGGGCGCTCTGGAGGCGCGGGTTCTGGAGGACGCTTTCGGGAAGCGGGAACAGGGGGGCGCTCGGGAGGAGCGGAGCTGGCTGGAACCAGCGGAGACGGAGAAAGGATAGGGGAAGCGTCGACCTCCAGATCATGTTCCCAGTCTAACAGATCCCCTTCAAAGTTTAGCAGCCCCAGATGTATCATCAGCTCACCTTCAGCCGCGGTGCAGGGGGCGGAGCTCCACTCCGCGCTCACACCGTCCACGGCTGGCTCCCACATGATCAGCTCTCGCACCTGATCTGACGTGTTGGGCTCAACTTCCGGGACGATCTTCCGCTCAGTCGCTCGGCTTGTCGCTGGCTCGTGGATCGTAGCGGGAAATGGCTCTCCGTCATCGGTGGGCTCGGGCTGGTGCTCCGCACTGCGGGGAGTTGGTGGGCTGGGCTCTGGGTCAGGAGTGGCACTGGCGAGATCCCCCTCGGCACAGACGGTGAACGGGGATCCGTGCCTCGCCAGTGTCCACTCCACGAAGGCGGCGAAATCCTCTCGAGGACCATCCTCGGACGACAGCGCTCTGCACGCGGTGTTCAAGCTTGTATTATAGAATGTGCAGAGCGCGCCGTCCGGGTAGCTGGTGGCGTTAGCTAACATCAGGAAAAGTCGCGTATGGTCCTCGAGAGATCGGTCCTCTTGCTCCAGCAGGAGGAGGAGGAATTCGGGCCGGACGTAGGGATCCATGGGGCAACACAACGGAAACAAAAACACTGATAGAAAACGGAAAACAAAACGGAGTGTGGACACGGAGGTAACTGTTTCGGTCGGTCTTTCTGTCACGGTCGCTGGAGCCAGGAACGAGGAGACACGGAGAATTCACAAACTGGGAGTCTTTAATCCATATAGGGAACATAGAACACATGAAGACATTCAAAGACCGACAAACACTAACTGAAAGGACTGGGGCTTTTAAAGACAGGACAATCAAGGAACTAAGGAGACACACCTGGAGCAAATTAATACAATCAGACAGGGGAGAAACTGGGTCACAAGGAACACATGGGGAGCAAAAACTACAACAAAACAGTCCAGGGGCGTGACAGCTACTACACGGCTTCTGAAGACTAGTCAATATAAGTCCTTTCAATCATTTTTGGGTGTACTATCCCTTTAACACTCACATTATTTTCTTTCCTTTTGATTGCTGAACTCTGGGGAGAAGGCACAAAAGCGAATGGATACGCCGCTTTGATTAATTCAGTGACAGAAGTGTGAATAAGCTCTCATTGTGATTTAAAATGAGGGCCTGTCAATGTCCCAGAATCCCTGCTGAAGGCCCTCAGCCTCCCAGCTGCGCTCTGAGAGAGAACAAGAGAGAGATGTATGGACTCACGTATTGGACGTTGCTGTGACCACAGAGATTGAATCTTTGCTGTATAATGTAGGAGGCAGATGGTTTGTGGAGGAAGTGTGTCCATAATGCCGACTTTCTCCATCTGGTTCCTGTTATTTAGAGCAGGCAGTCACTCTACGATGCCTACTCTAACCAGTCTCTAAACTAGTCTCTGAATTGATGGCATATTCAAAATTTTGGAAGATTTTGAACACAGTCTCTCTTGGGTGAAGCTCAGAAAAAATGTCAGAGCTATATTTCTTCTAAAATCTAAAAAGAAAAGAAAAGAAAAGAAAAAAGCACTTATACATTTTTTTTTATTTTATTTTATTATATTTTAATGTATTTTTAATGTATTTTTTATAATACATGTTTTGATATATTTTATTTTATTTTAATATATATATATATATATATATATATATATATAAATTATAATAAATAGTAAACAAAGTGATAAAAGTAAATAGAAATAATGTGTTCATTTTTATTTAATCATATTTTTCATCATACTTAAAACTATATTTTGATGTTATAATTGTATTTATATTACAATTATGTTTTATATTTAACATACATACATATATACATATATATATATATATATATATATATATATATTAAATATAAAACATAATTGTAATATAATATAATTTAACTGTCAGGCTTGTGTTGTGTTTTCTGCCCATGTGTTCCATGTTCTGGTTTTTCCCCGTGTTTCCTCATGCCCTTATTTGGTTGTTCTTGTTCTTGTTTAGTTAATTGATTATTCCTCGTTTAGTTTCATTGATTTATCCCCTACACCTGTTTGTTATTCTTCCTGTGTACTTAAGTTCCTGTCTGTTCAGTTCTGGTTTGTCGGGTCTACTTGTTACATTCCAAGTGTTTCTTTGATTTATGTTCAAGCCTTCATGTTGGATTATCCCTGTGTTTCGTCATTAAAGATAGTTTTAGTTATTTCATGCTTCCTGCGTTCTCCTTGCTCCCTCGATACGTGACAGAAGACCCAACCACCCGACCCAAACAGTAAGCGGCGCCCATTCTCCTCGTTTTAGTTTTTTCCGTTTTTTGTTTTCCCCGTTTTTCCCCCACAGCATGGAAGTCACCGTGGGAGTTCAGCGGGATCACCGCGAGCGCTGCAAGTCCGCTGGTCGCTCATCTGTCAAGTTCGCCGGCCGCTACGAAGTCAAGCCCGCCGGACGCTCATCAGTCAAGTCTGCCGGCCATTTATCTGTCAAGTTCGCCGGCCGCTACGAAGTCAAGCCCGCCGGCCGCGGCTCACTCAAGCCTGCTGGTCGATCCACGGTCATGTCTGCCGGCCGTTCATCTGTCCAGCCGGCCGGCTGCGGCTAACCCAAGCCCGCCGGCCGCTCATCAGTCAAGTTCACCGGCCGCTCCAAAGTCAAGTTCGTGGGCCGCCGCTCGCTCAAGCCTGCTGGCTGTGGCTCCCTCAAGCCTGCCGGCCGTTCCGAAGTAAAGCCTGCCGGCTGCGGCTCTCTCAAGCCCGCCAGCCGTTCCGAAGTCAAGCCCGCCGGCTGCGACTCCCTCAAGCCCGCCAGCCACTCCGACGTCAAGCCCGCCGGCTGTGGCTCACTTCAGCTCCAAAGTTCACTCCAGCCCCTGACCAAGAGTCCAGTGCAGAGTCCAGCCCCTGACCAGAGTCAAGTCATGTCCCCTGAAGCCATATTTTAAAGTCTTGTATCCATAGGAACAGTTTTAATCGGTCTTGTCTTGTCCTGTCCATGGAGGCTCGTCTGGCTGCGGAGGCCATTCCCAAGCCGCCTACTTCTCCTGTTGCTTCTATGGAAACGGTTCCTGAGTTAAACCTGAGAAGGCCCCTGACTCCACGTCCAGCCCAAGGAGGGCTGTTGTGCTCTCGTCATGCCCAGAGAGGGCCTTAACTTCCGAGCCTAGCCCAGGAAGGGCTCCTGTTTCTGTGGATAGCCCCGAGAGGGCTCTTGTTTCTGTGGATAGCCCGAGAGGGCTCTTGTTTTTGTGGATAGCCCGGGAGGGCTCCTGTTCCTGAGTTTAGCCCAAGGAGGGCTCCTGTTCCTAAGTTTAGCCCAAGGAGGGCTCCTTTTCCTGAGTTTAGACCAAGCAGGGCTCCTGTTCCTGAGTTTAGCCCACGGAGGGCTCCCTTTCCTGAGTTTAGCCCAAGGAGGGCTCCTGTTTCTGAGTTTAGCCCAAGGGGGGCTCCTGTTCCTGAGTTTAGCCCAAGGAGGGCTCCTTTTCCTGAGTTTAGCCCAAGGAGGGCTCCTATTCCTGAATCCGGCCCAGTGAGGGTTCCAGTCCCCAGATCCAGCCCAGCGAGGACCTCTAGACCCGAGATTCTCCCCAAGTAATTTTTTTTCGGGGGGCTAATAGAGCTCCGGCCGTGAGGGCTGGGTTGTTGGCCAAGGCCACGGAGACCGATCCGTCATGGCTTCCTGAGCTCCCTGCTCTGCCATGTTTGCCCGAGCTCCCAGCTCCACCATGACTCCCCGGACTATCCATCCGCCATGGCGTCTTGAACTCCCTGATCCGCCATGGCCTCCCAAGCTTCCTGTTCTGCCAGGGTCTCCCGCATCGGGTCCCGCTCTGGAGCCCAGCCATCCCTGTGTGTAACCTGTCCTGAGCGGGCTCCAGAGCGCCCACCCCCCACCCCTCCCCGGTAGATGTTATGAGGCGTGTGGACGCGCCTTCCGGGAGGGGGAGGTAATGCCAGGCTTGTGTTGTGTTTTCTGTCCATGTGTTCCATGTTCTTGTTCCCCCCCCATGTTTCTTATGCCCTTATTTGGTTCGTTCTGCGTTCTCCTTGCTCCCTTGATACGTGACAATAATATAATATATATAAACATTTTATTTTATCATAGAAAACATGAAATAAAATATAAATATGATTTTAAATATAATGAAAAAATCTCAAAATATTAGATAAAAGTAAAACAAAATTCTTTAATCTTACCATCTCCTATATATTGCAAGCATCACTGTAACTGTGTCTGCGAACAGATAGGATGTTTTACATTGGCTGCAACAAAAGGAAGTATCTGAAAGCACAAGTGTCAACAGCAACAGCTGCGATAACATTAAACACCATACTGTGCAAACATTTATGTGAATTTGCCTCTTTCGTCGGAACATACGTGTATGTACGAGAAAAAAAAGAAAAAAAGCATTAGAGAAAGAGAGCGCTCAGAGCAGACATCAGTCAGTGCTGTCAGTGATTTGTTCCAGACAGTCGTTATGGCAGCGTCTGCGTGTCTGTGACAGCAGGGCAGGAGTCTGTTCTGTACCGCTGCCAGCACAACCCAGAAAATCCTTGTTATTCCCATAACTGGGCTGCAGTCAAACCTTGCTTCATCTGTCTCATTCATTCAAGGGTACTGGCAGTTAATATGCATCTTGCATCGGCGATATGCTATGGTATCAGTTCAGTTCGCAAGATATTGAAAAATTACTTTATATATAACAGTAAAACTTATTGATCCAAGTATGTTGACAACATTTAACTGCATACAATAAACCTTGGAAAGAACAAGAATAATTGGCATAACAAATTTCTGCACACTCCTAACAAAGCTCCTCACAACTCCACCAAAGATTTTGTATGCAAAAATGAATCCTAACATAAATTACACACTGATTTGAACTCTGACATCAGCACATATGGCCAAAACAATGTTTTATGCAAAGTTATAAGCAAAAGCAAGCTCATCACATTCATTTTGACTGATGCATTTAGTAGTTATAGTGTACATAGTATATAATGCAGGTAAGTTGTAGAGTATGTGGGTGTAAACTGACTTTTGCTGCATGAAATCTGGCAAGAAAATGACAGAACTTTCAGTTTCTGTCTGTTTAACCTCGTATTTAACATGCACTTTATACACAAAAATGGAATCTACAATTGTAATGGTATTCTTTAGAATATAACTATCTAACTAAATTTCCCCCAGGTAAATGTGTGGTGCCAAAAAATGTCAAACTGTCTGAAATTTCAGTGATGAAACTATAAATTCATCCTTACCTGTTCATTATTCCTACCATCCCACATAAAATCCCTAAAAATCCCGATCTAGAAGTGCTCTTCATTAACTGTAAGCCATTCTATTCGCCGCGGGAGTTTTGCTCGTTCATTCTCGCGAGTGTTTACATTCCTCCGCAAACGTGAGCTCAGTTTTACAGAAACTCGGTGATTAAATCACAGAGACAGAACTACAGCACCCGGAATCTGTTTTAATCATTCTAGGGGACTGTAAAAAGATGGACTAATGAAGCAGAGCGGGAATTACAAGCCTGTTTCCACCTCACTGATTGGACTGTTTTTGAAGCTGCTGCCACCGATCTGGATGAGCTCACAGAGACTGTAACATCATATATCAGTTTCTGTGAGGATATGTGTATTCCTACCAGGTCTCATTTAACCTACAACAATGACAAACCATGGTTCACTGCAAAACTAAGACAGCTCCGTCAGGCCAAAGAAGATGCTCGCAGGAATGGGGACAGATTCTTGCATAAACAGGCCAAATACACACTGGAAAAGGAGATCAGAGTGGCAAAGAGGAATTATTCTGGAAAGCTAAGGAATTCTGCTTCAGTGTGGAAAGGTCTGAAAGACATCACCAATTACAAGACACCATCCCCTGTGGAGAATCAACAACTAGCAGACGATCTGAATGAGTTTTATTGCAGGTTTGAAAAAACACAATTCACACCTCCTGCAACCCCCCTCTCCCCCCCTCCTGCACTGCAGATCAGTGAAGATGATGTGTGTCAGGTCTTCAGAAAGAGCAAGAGAAGGAAGGCACCAGGCCCCGACTGCACATCTAAAGTTGAGTCAGAGGTGAGTCAAGAAGCCGGAACTCGACTCTCGCGAACGCGCATATGACCGTTGCCGGAAGTCAGGGATTTGAGTTTCTAATTTTGAAAATAGCAATATTTTTGTTCCACAAACCCATCGATCTGCTTCAGAAGACATGTGTTAACCCCCCGGAGGCGTATGGGTTATTTTTACGATGGAGATATGTGGTTTTTGGAGCTTCAAAATAATAGCCACTATCCACCAGCATTACCAAGCTTGGAAGAGCCAGGATAAATTTTAAAACAACTCCGACTATGTTTGTCTGAAAGAAGAAAGTCATATACACCTAGGATGGCTTGCGGGTAAGTAAATTATGGGGTAATTTTCATTTTTGGGTGAACTGTTCCTTTAAGGAGCTGGCTGTCTGGTGCAGTCTTAACAACCTGGAGCTTAACACGCTCAAAACTGTGGAGATGATCGTGGACTTCAGGAGAAACCCCCCTGCACTCCCTCCACTTACCATCATGAACAGCACTGTGACTGCAGTGGAGTCATTCAGATTCCTGGGTACCACAGTTTCTCAGGACCTGAAGTGGGACAATCACATTGAGTCCATTGTGAAAAAGGCCCAGCAGAGGTTGTACTTCCTTCGCCAGCTGAGGAAATTCAACCTGCCACAGGAGCTGCTGAAACAGTTCTACTCCGCCATCATTGAATCTGTCCTCTGCATGTCAATAACTGTCTGGTTCAGCTCAGCTACCAAATCTGACCTCAGAAGACTACGGAGGGTAGTCCGGACTGCTGAGCGAATCATTGGTACAACCCTCCCCACTCTCCAAAAATTGTACTTATCCAGAGTGAGCAAAAGGGCTGGCAAAATCACTGGCAAAATCACCCCTCACATCCAGCAAACTCCCTCTTTGAACTGTTGCCGTCTGGTCAATGCTACAGAGCACTGCGCACCAGAACGGCCAGGCACAGGAAGTTTCTTCCCTCAGGCAATCCATCTCATGAACACTTGACAATAAACGTGGAACACACAACACTATTATACATTATTTATTTAACACACAAACTTATTTACATTTCAAATTTGCACATATCATACCTGTACATACATTATCGTCTATATTATATATTGTGTTTTTGCTATTTTGTACATTGTCTATTTTGTCTATTTGTACAGGTGCATCTCAATAAATTAGAATGTCGTGGGAAAGTTCATTTATTTCAGTAATTCATCTCAAATTGTGAAACTCGTGTATTAAATAAATTCAATGCACACAGACTGAAGTAGTTTAAGTCTTTGATTCTTTTAATTGTGATGACTTTAGCTCACATTTAACAAAAACCCACCAATTCACTATCTCAACAAATTAGAATATGGTGACATGCCAATCAGCTAATCAACTCAAAACACCTGCAAAGGTTTCCTGAGCCTTCAAAATGGTCTCTCAGTTTGGTTCACTAGGCTACACAATCATGGGGAAGACTGTTGATCTGACAGTTGTCCAGAAGACAATCATTGACACTCTTCACAAGGAGGGTAAGCCACAAACATTCATTGCCAAAGAAGCTGGCTGTTCACAGAGTGCTGTATCCAAGCATGTTAACAGAAAGTTGAGTGGAAGGAAAAAGTGTGGAAGAGAAAGATGCACAACCAACCGAAAGAACCGCAGCCTTATGAGGATTGTCAAGCAAAATCGATTCAAGAATTTGGGTGAACTTCACAAGGAATGGACTGAGGCTAGGGTCAAGGCATCAAGAGCCACCACACACAGACGTGTCAAGGAATTTGGCTACAGTTGTCGTATTCCTCTTGTCTCTTGAACCACAGACAACGTCAGAGGCGTCTTACCTGGGCTAAGGAGAAGAAGGCCTGGACTGTTGCCCAGTGGTCCAAAGTCCTCTTTTCAGATGAGAGCAAGTTTTGTATTTCATTTGGAAACCAAGGTCCTAGAGTCTGGAGGAAGGGTGGAGAAGCTCATAGCCCAAGTTGCTTGAAGTCCAGTGTTAAGTTTCCACAGTCTGTGATGATTTGGGGTGCAATGTCATCTGCTGGTGTTGGTCCATTGTGTTTTTTGAAAACCAAAGTCACTGCACCCGTTTACCAAGAAATTTTGGAGCACTTCATGCTTCCTTCTGCTGACCAGCCTTTTAAAGATGCTGATCTCATTTTCCAGCAGGATTTGGCACCTGCCCACACTGCCAAAAACACCAAAAGTTGGTTAAATGACCATGGTGTTGGTGTGCTTGACTGGCCAGCAAACTCACCAGACCTGAACCCCATAGAGAATCTATGGGGTATTGTCAAGAGGAAAATGGGAGGAAAATGGTGTCCTGTCCTGTCGCTGTCATTCTGTTGCACTATGGAGCTTCTGTCACTATGACAAATTCCTCGTATGTGTAAACATACCTAGCAATAAAGCTCATTCTCATTCTCATGTAGTGCACTGGAAACATAAACAGAATTCTAACCAGAATGGAATAGCAGAATAGCAGCAACTTAATGCTAACAGCCTTAATCTTTCTTAACTAACTTTAACAGATGGCTCAGAAGTTGGGATGTTGCTAGACTAATGTGTCAGAAGCTGCATCCAAAATCACTTTATTTTGGAGTGTGTACTGTATTCAGTTGAGAACTTCTTGACATTTGATGAAACATACAGTACAGTATAGGGAATAGAGAAGTGTGGACTAATGACAATAACATACTGTTTAAAATAAATGTCATTTATAAATATTTACACTAAACTAAAAATAAATAATAAAATGATAATAATAAAATTAATAAATTATTATTATTATTATTACTAATACAAAATAAAAATAAAATAAAATAAACACTAAACAGTGTCAATGCCATTTTTTTGAAGCATGGTTCAACATCAACCATTAAAACATCAAAATAGGCTGTGGTTGAAATAGAGCTGGACTACTAAAACCATATATACAAATAATATCCATGAAATAAAACAAAATTCTTCATGTGAAATACATTTTGATTAGTGATGTCAAACGATTAATCGCGATTAATCGCATCCAAAATAAAAGTTTTTGTTTACATAATATGTGTGTGTGTACTGTGTAAATTTATTATGTATATATAAATACACTCATACAGTATATATTTTTAAAATATTTACATATATTTACATGTATATATTTATATTTATATATTATAATTATATTTATATATTTATAATTTATATTATATATAAATATATTTGATATACAAATATAACATATTTTTCTTAAAAATATACATGCATGTGTGTGTATTTATATACGTATACATAATAAATATACACAGTACACACACACACATATTATGTAAACAAAAACTTTTATTTTGGATGCGATTAATCGTGATTAATCGTTTGATAGCACTAATTT
The DNA here is from genome assembly GCA_039654775.1 of Spinibarbus caldwelli. Classification (NCBI taxonomy): domain Eukaryota; kingdom Metazoa; phylum Chordata; class Actinopteri; order Cypriniformes; family Cyprinidae; genus Spinibarbus; species Spinibarbus caldwelli. The sequence goes on along the minus strand of CM077238.1, from coordinate 8,372,389 downwards.
TAATTATGCAGATCTAATATGTATTCATTTTTTTTCTACCGAGTAAAAAATGTTTAAATCAGATAATTCTCTGACAGATTATCCATTTTTAATGATCTCAACACACAAATTTATGCTATATACAGAGCAAGAGGAATTGAGAAAACAATTGCTCAACTCTAATCTCACCTTCATCTGTCTCTTTTAATTTAACACATTTGTCTGAATGACCTCAAGACAAAGTCCTAGAGGAAAAGACACAAGAGGGCTTGTGGTCATGCTGCCAGTTCACAGATTCATCATCATGATTCAGACAGAGAGCGTGTGAGAGTTTCACAGGCTTCCTGTCAGTGTGCAGAAATATAGATGGAACCAGACACATTAGCAAGCCAGCATTATGGAGTCTCACAGCACAGTATATTTGCAATGGAGTCACATAGAAAACAGGAAGCTTAAACAGTAACAGCTTTGCAGTAAAGCCTCATAAAACAAAATAAACACCATTCCAATTGCACTGATACGCAATGCTTGACAAATTCAGCATTATTATTATGACAACAGAACAAATAATTTACTTTAATTGGCTTCAGTACTGGCCAACATTATGAGTAATGAGCACAAACAGCAGCTACAGTTCAAAACCTGTGTGATGCTACACCTGGAGCTTGTTGAGTTTTGGTGGAGTTTTCATCCCATACGCAAGGTCATTTCCTGTTGTTGTATTTTTTTATCAGGTACCTTCAGGGTCCATTTTCAGTTTTCAGCAATGTGTGGAGAGAGAACCAGGGCTGTTCTCAGAGTCTCAGGAGGCTTATAAATCCAGGGTGGAGTTTGGCTAGAATGCTTTCCTCAGCAATGAGAGAAACCAAACAATACAATCTTCATTCCAGAACACCATAGACCTGCATAAATGTCCATACTGGTTAGTGCTGATTTGGTGCTGGTCTAGCAGGTGGACCAACATAGCAAACAACAACACTGAAGCTGTTGACCAGTTTGAACTCTCTATTTAAGCTGGGTGACCAAGAAAGTGCTGGTTAAGCTAGTTAACAAGTCTAATGGGGATACCAACACACCAGCAGCTTATGATGGAGACCAGCATCCAAAATACAACGTATTTTTGGTATTTTCAGTGAGTTAGCATGATTAGTTATAAATAAAAGATGCTCAGATACAACATAATAAATATGCTTTTCAAATGTTTGGGGTTTGGAGGAGGGGTTAATGTCTTTGTCTCTTATGCTTACCAAGGTTGCATATATTTGCTAAAAAAATACAGTAAAATCAGCAATACTGTGAAATATTATTACAAAACAAAATAGCTGTTATCTGTTTTATTATATGTTACATTTAATTTATTCCTGTGATGTCAAAGCTGAATTTTTAGCATCATTACTCCAGTCTTCAGTGTAATATGATTCTTTAGAAATCATTACAATATGCTTATTTGGTGCTCCGGAAACAATGAAATAGAAATCATTTGTAACATTATACATGTCTTTACCATCACTTTTAATCATTTAATGCATCCTTGCTGAATAGCAGTATTAATTTCTTACAGAAAAACTAAACTACTGACCCCAAACTGTTGAACAATTTTACATAAAATTATTATATAAAAAAGTTATTTTATATAAAAGTATGTTTTTTATTTTATCAAAACTAAAAATTATTTGATTCAAGTCAACAATATTTAACTACTCCTAATGAAGCATCTAAAACATTGGTCTTTATAGCAAGAACATTACATGTCATGCTCATATACTACATAATATTATTTTGTGGAAAATTAGATGTTAGGTATTTGTATGGCACATCATACAGGCACACTAAACTACCACTTCTTGGTAAGTGTGTTTATAAAGACAAAGGGAGGAGGATATACTAAACAGTTCTTCAGCTACACACATCTGCAGCAATGCAGCACTTCTTTTTCACTGCAACACATGTTCAGCTGACAGGGGAATAATAGAAGACTGTATTACTCCAAATCACCTTTGGGGCAGAAGATGCTTGGGAATTAGGAGCCCGGAGCAAGAAAAGAGGCTTTTCTTCTTCATTATACCTTGTTGAAAGAGATTTGATTCTATTTGAAATTGAAATTCACAGCATGCATGCACCTAAACAGACTATGAAAACAGCTTCATCTTTAGTTGAACAGAGCCACTTAAATCGCTTATTTTGAGCAAGCAATGCATTAATGCACATCAGCCAGTTGATGTGAAAGTTATCTGTGCACAGCCACTTGATCTGAAAGTTATCTGCAACTTGAACGGCGGTTCACTTCAATGATAAATGCGTAACTCCTCATACTAATACAGCATTAAATAGTCAACAATAAATTTACTGTACCTCCCGAGGCACTGAAAACAAGTCCATTCATCACAGTGAAAACGATATGATTGGGTTTTATATGGTATTGCTCTCGCTGTCTCTTCTTCTTTGTCTCTTTTTGGAGTGCCGTCGGTCATAAGCACAGACTAGGACAGGTCTGGAGTATTTTAGGGCAGTAAATTGCCCCGTATAGAGAGATTGTATTCCAGTCCTCTGCCTCAAGCATCTTATAACAACGTCACTTATAGCCATCCTTAGAGAGCGAGCGTCCTACATACATGCTGGGAAGGGAACTGAGACCGGGCAGGGTCCCATTTAATTAACACACAGGTCAGCAGCCATGGGCCACTACCACCTGAACACACAAACACTGAAGGACAGGAAATTGTGCCACTGGGCATCATCTAAACAGGGTGTAATGGATGGCTGAGTCTGCTTTTAACATGCTGGCATGGAAATAAATTGGTGGTGGGGATATTAGATTTAGTGGAAGACTATACTGATATAATCATACACGTCTGATGTCTAACATTGTGTCTACAATGTAAGTGTCAGAGGTCCACGTTGTCTTAGAATGTTTGTTTACCTCAAATTAAAGAAATTAAAATGAAAATCAATTTTCTTAAATTAAAACAAAAAGTTAAAAATGGACTATTTTATTTTAACAGAAATAGACTGCTATGAAAATGGATGTGTTAAAATGCTGGCATGAAAAGTTGTATTTTAGGAAAGCAGATGCAAATCAATTGATTCCCACATATAATAGGTATATATTTATTAAATATATAAATTATATGGCTCAAAATATGCAAATATTGATCAAATCTTATTTGGAAATTTAAACAACATTTTATTAAACTTTTATTATTGCCTTAATCTTTTAAACAACTGAGAAGACTGTGATCAAACTACATTTATAAAAATCGGCTGTCAAGTTCTCGAATCTATGTATCAGCATATGAGAGTGTATTGTGTGTTATTTTTTGACAGACATCAATGTTGAAATATTCAAGTGATGTGGATTTGAAAACCGATGGATCATAAGGTAATAATTATTCTTAGCCAGCAAGTATTCAGTAAAGTGATTGATGCCCATGTTATGTTGCTGTTTTTAGTTCTAATATTCTAAATCTAAGTTTTTGACATGATAATGTGCATGGGGTATTACAGTATATAGAGTGTGTATGCACACACACACACACACACACACACACACACACACACACACACATATATATATATATATATATATATATATATACAGGTGCATCTCAATAAATTAGAATGTCGTGGAAAAGTTCATTTATTTTAGTAATTCAACACAAATTGTGAAACTCGTGTATTAAATAAATTCAATGCACACAGACTGAATTAGTTTAAGTCTTTGGTTCTTTTAATTGTGATGATTTTGGCTCACATTTAACAAAAACCCACCAATTCACTATCTCAACAAATTAGAATACTTCATAAGACCAATAAAAAATTAAAAAAAACATTTTTAGTGAATTGTTGGCCTTCTGAAAAGTATGTTCATTTACTGTATATGTACTCAATACTTGGTAGGGGCTCCTTTTGCTTTAATTACTGCCTCAATTCGGCGTAGCATGGAGGTGATCAGTTTGTGGCACTGCTGAGGTGGTATGGAAGCCCAGGTTTCTTTGACAGTGGCCTTCAGCTCATCTGCATTTTTTGGTCTCTTGCTTCTCAAGCCAGTCAAGCACACCAACACCATGGTCATTTAACCAACTTTTGGTGCTTTTGGCAGTGTGGGCAGGTGCTAAATCCTGCTGGAAAATGAAATCAGCATCTTTAAAAAGCTGGTCAGCAGAAGGAAGCACGAAGTGCTCCAAAATTTCTTGGTAAACGGGTGCAGTGACTTTGGTTTTCAAAAAACACAATGGACCAACACCAGCAGATGACATTGCAGCCCAAATCATCACAGACTGTGGAAACTTAATACTGGACTTCAAGCAACTTGGGCTATGAGCTTCTCCACCCTTCCTCCAGACTCTAGGACCTTGGTTTCCAAATGAAATACAAAACTTGCTCTCATCTGAAAAGAGGACTTTGGACCACTGGGCAACAGTCCAGTTCTTCTTCTCCTTAGCCCAGGTAAGACGCCTCTGACGTTGTCTGTGGTTCAGGAGTGGCTTAACAAGAGGAATACGACAACTGTAGCCAAATTCCTTGACACGTCTGTGTGTGGTGGCTCTTGATGCCTTGACCCCAGCCTCAGTCCATTCCATGTGAAGTTCACCCAAATTCTTGAATCGATTTTGCTTGACAATCCTCATAAGGCTGCGGTTCTCTCGGTTGGTTGTGCATCTTTTTCTTCCACTTTTTCCTTCCACTCAACTTTCTGTTAACATGCTTGGATACAGCACTCTGTGAACAGCCAGCTTCTTTGGCAATGAATGTTTGTGGCTTACCCTCCTTGTGAAGGGTGTCAGTGATTGTCTTCTGGACAACTGTCAGATCAGCAGTCTTCCCCATGATTGTGTAGCCTAGTGAACCAAACTGAGAGACCATTTTGAAGGCTCAGGAAACCTTTGCAGGTGTTTTGAGTTGATTAGCTGATTGGCATGTCACCATATTCTAATTTGGTGGGTTTTTGTTAAATGTGAGCCAAAATCATCACAATTAAAAGAACCAAAGACTTAAACTACTTCAGTCTGTGTGCATTGAATTTATTTAATATACGAGTTTCACAATTTGAGTTGAATTACTGAAATAAATGAACTTTTCCACGACATTCTAATTTATTGAGATGCACCTGTATATTTATATATATAATATACACACACACACACACACACACACACACACATATATATATAGATAGAAATACTAAGTAGAGATACTTGTAAAAAATACCTGTAGAAAACTCTATAAAGAGAGAGAAGTACAGGAAGTGTGCTGATGACCGTGATACAGTCCATAAGTCAACAAATGGATGTGTCACACTTAGAGGGAGAACAAATGAGAGATATAGAGTCTATAGTCTACAGTTGGCTGAAACAGTCATAACCGCTCTGTAAGAGCGGAGTACAGACTTTATTCATTTCATTGTCAGAGCCCACAGTTTCTTTTACAGCAGCCAGTGAAGTTGCAGTCTAGAAAGCTGAAGTAAAGCAACAATCAATACACACACCCCTGGGTAAAGCAGATGGGCTCTTTCCCAAAGTCTCATTGCAGCAGAAATAAACAGTGAAAAACTGTGCAGGGTTCTAGGCAGTTTCTGCATTGAGAGATGTAAAAGGTACAGGCCTGAATCCACACCATTTCTGTAGAGCCACTGCTGTTTGATATTTTCAGATCCACCCAGAACTCTGAAAATCACTGGAGACAGGAAAGCAGCAAAATTAACTTACATCTCACACAGTCAAGCTTTCTAGCCTTACAAAGTTTACTCCATGGATCACAAAATTGTACAGACATACATATTTACTGCTTTGTAATACTTTACCTGACCTGCAGAGGACAGCACTGTGTTTTTACGTTACACTCTTTTAAACAACAGTTCCTTGATTATCTATTGTTGTTGTTTTCACCTCCATTTTCTGTTATTTTTGTTGGCAGGCTGTAAATTCTTATTTGGTTAGTTCTAAATAGTGGCCCAGTGGCCCAAATGTGAGTGTTGCCAACCAAGTCGATGCATCAATTTGTGTCAATTAGACTCAATTCCAGCAGGGACTTGGGAAATTGTTGTTATGTGGCTTTCTTATTGGCCCAAGTCAAAAGACCCAATCCATAATTCATCCTTCATCATGCAAAAAACATTACCAAACTCAACCAGATGCATAATTAGAGGTATCATTATGTGTCACCAAAGTTTATATTCATAGGGTCCTGTGATTTTAGTGAGGCAGAAAACACAGATGGAATGATGGAATCCTGTCATACACACAGAACCTCAAAGGTCTTCAGAACAACTGTCAACATAACACTTTGGTTTAACTTGGAGAAACTATGACAGATATATATCAATATTGTACAGTATAATGTATACTTCTTATAGTAGTAGTAGTAATAATAATAATAATAATAATAATAATAAATTTAGAATAAAATAATTCCTTGCATGTTTTAATTTTAACAGTAATACTCTATTGTGCAGCACTTTGAATGTCATAGGTAAAAGGAATTGTTACATTTTCAATTGATTATCTTTTAAAACATGAATTAAACTAGATTAAAATGTTTCGTGCAGTCCTTTGATTACCATTTTTTACCATTAATTTGTATTAAATCACAAATGGAGAAAAACTGGACAGACAATACAGAAATTCCCTAAAAACAAAAAATAAATAGATAAAAAAATTCATAGAGCCCTATTTTTATAATAAATAAATAAATAAATAAAAATAATGAATTAAAGTTTTATGAATTAAATTGATTAGACTTTTTTTAATTATAAAAAAAACCTGGAAAAAATAAAACGGAAAACACAGAATTTGGGGGAAAATAAGAGATTTCATAGGGCCCTAAAAAATTTATTTTTGTTGAATTTTCAATAAATTGTATGTACTGTATTTTATGATTTCAATTACTTTTATCCAGTTTTTGATTACTAGAACATTTATCCAGAAAAATTACAATTGAAAAAAAAAAAAAAAAAAAGAATTTGGGAAGAAATAAAACAGATTTCATAAGGCCCCATATTTACGGCTTTTATCTAAATCCTTAATCCTAAGTTCAATGAAACAGTGATGTTCCCCTATAAGTATATAATTAATTAGGCCTTCTTTCTGTAGTAGCACTGAAAATGCTGTTTATTGGTATTAATTTGGAGTGTGGTGCTGGCTCACAATGCAAAAATCATTTGCATCAGAGCATCAAAGACTAAAGTCAATATCTCTCACCACTGGGGAATCTTGAGAGATGAGGTCTTTTGTGCCAAGAGGTTAGACTATGGGGGCTGGGCAAAAAAAAATAGGGCCTGTACGACCAGCTTTTATCGATCAGCTCCTTGAACCCCTGCTGATGTTGTGAGGGGGAGGCAGGCAGGAGTCCTACGAAGCTTCCTTTCTATTGCGTCCTTCTCTCTGTCTCTAACGACATCACTTTCCCTTTTCTTTCTCAGTCTGGGACAGGCAGATTTATGACTCCATATGGATGACCTAGAAATGCTCTATGCCCTTTTGTGAGTGTTTAAAAGAGGCCCGACAGTTACTAAGGATGAGACTCAAGAGTTCATCAGAGTTCCTACCATATTTCCACGCTACCTTACACAGTACCACTTACACTCTTACTTTGTTTACTGCCAAGTTATGTAGCTGAAAGAGTAAAGCAAGGTGCCAACAACACCAAGGTCATGGGTTTGAACTTGAATGCTTTGATAAAAATATAAATGCACAGGTATAGCCTAGAATGTAAACACTTTGACCCATTTGAACCAACTGTAAAGACCATACCAGTGTAACAGGAGATGTTCAGCATCTTCTAAATATCATAAAGATTTTCCTGTCTTATCACTGTAGATCAAGTCACATCAAGAGCATTTCAGTGGAAACAGATCTGTAGGGCATTACTGCTCAAGTACACACACCCTCCATTTGTAACCATAAAACACTCAACAGTCTATTTCCTCTGTTTCCTGAGGGACCGAAAAACATTTTGAGCTCTGTTTGCTGTTTACCACAAATAGATTAAAAAACAAATGCATAACAGTGAATCATTTTACTCATTTAGTTAACTGGTGATTTATTCTTTGTAACAAGTAAACAAAAAGAGAAAATTCTGTCATAATTTACTCACCCTCATGTAGTGCAAAAATACTTTTTTTTTTTTTTGGAAAAGTGTGTTTTTCTCAGTGTGTTTTTCTAACATTGTTTTGGACCCCATTGACTTTCATTATATGAACAAAACAGTTCAAACATTTGAAATATTATCTTCTGCATTCTGCAGAAAAAGAAAGTCATACAGGTTTGGAAGGACATGAAGGTAAGGTTATCTGTCCTTTTAAGCTTGGTTTTGGGTTAATACCATTGTATTTCCCTTTTGGCAACATTTAATAAACTAATGGCACTGACCTGTTTTCCAATGGCCAAATTCTAACAATTACCTCATTCTTCATGTTCCATTTAACAAGATTAACAATGGATTGATGAATTCTTATAGCAATTCCGACTTTATAAATGGAACAACTTACCAACCATACACAGAAATGTGTGCTAACTAAAATATGTTCATAAAAATATCTATCATAGAAAACAAACATACCCACAGTTATGCTTAACACACAACACTGTACTGGGATATTATGGGAACAATACAACTTCTAAATACAAACAAAAAGGTGGGTATACGGTTAAGGCGTCTCTTAAAAAGATTTCATATGGCATTTCCTTCCTCTTGCACATTCAGAAAATCTGATTTGCAAGTAAATTCTGGCAAAACTCTCGAAGGAATTGAGCTGGGAGCCCAAAGGCAAATAGTGCAGTAAGGTCTTTCACATTCTGTTTAATATTCATATCAGAATAAAGGAGAAATGTAGACAGATAAGGAGAAAAGAGACCAAATACAGCAAGTCAATCCTCAAGAGGAAATATCACCTCCAGGACTCGTGCCCTTCACGAGACTATCAGCCGCAGACAGACACCATTACAAACAGCACAGATGCTTTGAACAGAAACAGAGATACAGATACTATCTGAAAGGCAAGCAGCAAAACAGATGTGCTTATTGATTGTACTCTGAATCTTTGAAGATAAATCAACTGTCTGCACTGTCTGTACTTAAATGTTTTCTAAATAAACATGAAGAAATGCATTTCTAAATTTTCTGAAATTAAATCTGAATAGATTAAATACAATACTGCATTGCAAATAACTAACAGATGCTGCACAGTTCTATGCAATTCCAAACTAACTGATACAATGAAAGCAAATTATGTCAAACTGACCCCAATTTTTGGGCTAGCTTTGAATGACGAGCTATATCATGATTTGCATGATAGAGTTAATTAAAGACAAGCCCACAAGGCAGACCAGCCTGATCTAGGGGGAGCTGCCATGAAAAAGTGCAATTACTGACACGATTTCATGACAATTATTTACTGCAAATGACTCACTGCTGTCAGTGGACTATAAAAGTCTGAGATAAGCATTCATACATATTGTGAAGCTAAACAAAGACCCATTAGTCACAGTCGTTGGTCTTCCAGTGTGCTTTACTTCAGGAGAATTTAGGGGTCATTAGGGAACACAAGGACAATCGTAAAATAATTAAGACACATTCTTTGAAATAAGACTTTGAGAAACGGTCCAAGTAACTTTAATTAATATTTGTATGTGTCATTTTCTGAAAATAAATTAGATTTTTTTTGCAACACTGATGACACCTAAACAAGGGTCAAAAGGTCAGGCTACTCTGCTTCTGTGTGCCATTTTTATCATACATATATAAGAAACACATATACCGTTTAAAAGTATTATTTTTAAAAGAATTAATATTTTTATTCAGACCTTTTTCTAGTTGAAATAAATGCTTTTCAGGAATTTTCAATTAATCAAAAAATCCTTAAAAAATGTATATAAGAATAAAAAATTGTGATAATAATAAATGTTTCTTGTGCATATTAAAATAATTTTTAAAGGATCATGTGACACTAAAGACTGGAGTAATGGCAGCTGAAAATACTGCTTTGCCATCACAGGTATAAATTACATTTTAAATAAAATAGAAAACAGTGTAACAGTGTTTCAAAATATTACTGTTTTTACCATCTTTTTAATAAATAAATGCAGCCTTGGTGAGTATAAGAGATTTTAAAAACATTAAAACCTTCCGGGCCTCAAACTTTTGCATGGTAGTGTGGTTTAATACAAACACCCACCAGTTATGACATATTATGAGGAACTTTCAGATTTATCAATTCAACATGCTACCACAACCCTCTATGTCATCATTAACGCTGACCATCAACATTAATGGATAAATAAATGCAACCACAGTTCCTGGATCACTGCAGCAGTCAGAAAGTATCCCGTTCCATCTCTTTTGGTCTCATTTTTCTGCTGTCTCTCTCCTTTCATCCCTATCTGTTCATCATTTCACCTCTCTAAAAGAGTCCATTTGTCCCATATATGTTACACTGTGGTCGATCGAATACAGTAACAAAACAGCAAAGGGTGTCCACTTTGGATGGTTACTGTATGCTCCGTTTGACTCATCGTACTTATAATTTAAGATGTAAGGAATCTCAGACAATAAAAAAAACATGGGCTGATGGCTGAGGGTGAATATGATGTTTAAAAAAAATTAAAGTGTATTATAACAATACAAACGATTCATACAAGCTTCACACGTTACTTGCATCTGACTAAACAAGCCAACATCTGCTTAGTTCTGTCTGAGTTTTATACATACCAATAAACAGACAATAAAATGTAGCTTATATATGCCATATTGAGTAAACATCTTGCTGACATTTAGACAGAGATGCACAGGGAGAAGACAAAAATTCCCAGCAGGGATGGACAATATGGGCCAACGGCCCAGAAAACTTCCTGACACGATATTTGAAGCAACAGTCAACAATACATTGTATGAGTCAAAATTATCCATGAAGATATTTTGTAATTTTCCTACAATAAATATATCAAAACTTAATTTTTGATTAGTAACATGCATTGCTAAGAACTTCATTTGGACAACTTTAAAGAAAATTTTATTACTATTTTTATTTTTTGCACCCTCAGATTCCAGATTTTCAAATAGTTGTATCTCGGCCAAATATTGTCCTATCCTAACAAACCATACATCAATGGAAAGCTTATTTATTCATCTTTCAGGTGGTATAAATCACACTCAAATTGACCTTTATGACTGGTTTTGTGGTCCAGGGTCACATATTTTAAAATACAAACATATACTTTGTATACTTACAAAACAGTACCATGAAAATACAATGGTACTGTTAGTGAAAAACAGGTTAAAATACATATGAAATATTATACATGTATGCGTGCATAAATATACAAAATTAAATACATCTTCCTCATTTCTATAAATATTGCACACTTACGCACACACACACATGCATAAACACATACACACATATATACGGTACAGCAGACCACCCGAGCTGTGTTTACCTCCTGCAGCTGCTCTAACTCCTGTTTGAGAGCCTCCTGCTCGGTCTCGAGCTCGGCGTACTGCTGCTTGAGCGTCTGGTTCTCCTCCAGCACCACCAGAC
>CM077238.1:8095877-8358377 GCA_039654775.1 Spinibarbus caldwelli | reverse complement strand
TGATTGGCCAGGAAATCAAGCACATCATTATGTGTGTGCAGAGGTCAAAGATCACATGTGCTTTATGGTGTCCTTTCACAATCATTAACTACAGGATGGGACTTTCAAAACAGTGAGATTCATTTCATCCGAGGAATGTCCATTAAGGTAAGTACACAGCATGTCTTAATATTTTCTAATGGTCTAATGAAAAAAATGTTCACAGGATGATTTGATCTCTAAAAGTAGCAGCCCAAATGGACATACAGAGGGTGGATCTGATGAAAGAATGATTGGATGATTAGGTTTGTCCTGTCACTATCTCAAATAAATCTACAAAATGAGAGACATGTGATACATAGTATTCGGAAAGTCCTGGTTTAGAAAGCTTTACCGGAATGTAAAACCATGCTCATGTTCATTATTCTCTGCAGTACATTCAGTAAGCATACTAAATTTATACAAGGAAGAAAATGGCTGTTTGTAACACGTTTTACTCTAGTAAATGTTTCTCATACTAAAATTATTTTTGAAGGCACAGAACTTAAAGACTTGACTACAAGAAATAAACAAACAAACAAACAAACAAATAAATAAATAAATAAATAAAAATAAAAACAAAACACCAAAAACCAAAAAAAAAACTTTATATTACATTCACACGTTGTCATGCCATATGGGGTAAATTGAGAGCCATTGCAGTAATACTGCCAGTATAGTATTACAGATTATAACATTCCATAAAAACAATAAAATTACCACTGCAGTAATATTGCCAGTATAGTATTACAGATTATAACATTCCATAAAAACAATAAAATTACCACATAATTGGTGTTAAAAGGAGAACGCAGACTGTAGGCTATATATAGTTTAGTAATTCAGCAGTTAAAATGCTTGAATGCCCTGCAATTTGCTTTTAGATAAAAACTACTATCAAATAAATACATGTAAATATAAATAAGCTGCAGGCAGTGTATGAAAATCTTAGCAAATAATGTTGAACTTTATGGGAATAGAATGATCACGTTATGTGTTCTGTGAATGTTTGCATTTTTTATTCCAATAAATTTACTGTAATTTAAATTTTAAAATATATTTTTATATTTTGTTTCCATTTTAATTTTACTTAAAGATTCAGTTATTTTTGTGTTTGTGATTTTTTAAAAAAAAAAAAAATGTCAGTGTTTTATTATTATTTTACTTTTAATTTGTTCACGTAATTTGAACTATTTTATTACTTTAAGTTAAACTAAAGGAAAATGAAAAATGTTGCTTTGGCAACTAGCTGAAATAAAATGTTAATTTCAGTTTATGTTTATTTTAAGTAACTAAAATGTTACTTTAACTTTTTTTAAGTTTTAAATTTTAGTTCCCTTTCAGTCAGTCATGTTCGACGTAACGTCAAGTGACTGACATAAATGGGATCTCGCCCGAGAGACCAATCACCTTCGAGCGTTAACAAAACAAGCCAATGACAGTTGGTGTGCGTGTTTCGCCACGCAAACCCCGGCCCGCAGCGCGGGTATAAAAGGAGAGCGCGTGCAAACACACATCAGCTTTTCGCTTCGGAGCAGAGCCTTCTGCGAATCTCTGAGAGTGTCTGCAAAACAGCGTTTGACAGTGTTGGTGTGACGGCGCGTCAGCGGAAGTTGCTGTCCAGTGCTACTGCTTCATCTGAGCGTGCTGCAGCTCTCATTCTGCGGTCGCGCTGTGATCTCTCCTGGGCGCTTCAACATTTTTCCTTTCTAAAAGAGCAATATCTAAAAGAGCTCCACGAGCGATGGGTGTCTTTTTAAAGATGGCTTCCCGCTCGTGTGTTTCTGGATGTGGTTGTTTCCTGGCTTCATCTGACGGTCACGATCGCTGTGTCTCGTGCTTAAGCTATCAGCACGCTGAAGCAGCGCTCGTGGATTCTCATTGCGGGAACATGACCATCGCGATGTTGCGGTCCAGATATCTCCTTGTCAAATGAGGGGGTATCCCCCTCGCCATTCCTCGTTCTAGTTCCTCCGTCTCTCGGGGGGCTACTTCGGCTTATGGTCAGGGTGATCTGAGGATTACGGTGAGAGCTTCCCCGTCGATTGTGTCTCCACAGGCCACACCATCTGGTGTTTCCAGGCGAGTTTGCTGGATCATCGGACAGGGCGGGGCCCAGCATCTCGTTCGGTACACCAGCGGATGACAGGATGTCGATCGCTGCATCGGAGGACGAGCTAGGCTCTGGAGATGACGATTCGGCTGCGCTGCCTCCGTCAGGAAGAGTGCTGTTGCCTGAGTCAGATTCAAAGCTGACTGCAATGCTTTCCCGGGCCGCCAAGAGTGTCAGGCTGCACTGGAGGCCTCCTCCTTCTCCCAAACGCTCGAGACTGGACGATTGGATCCTGGGGACGCAGGCCGCTCGCCGGCAGCTGCCTCCAGTTCCTTTCTTCCCGGAAGTGTATGAGGAGGTGACTAGATCTTGGAGGGCACCGTTTTCTGCCCAAAACTGAGCTAGTGCTTCTTCAGTCCTCACTGCCCTCGATGGTGGGGCGGCTAAGGGGTATGTGGAGATCCCCCCAGTCGAGCGCGCTATTGCGGTGCAGCTTTGCCCATGGAGCGCTGCCGTCTGGTGGGGTAATCCACGCCTCCCGTCCAGGGTCCGTGGGTTCTCGTCCATTTCCACAGAGCTGAGAGCTGCTGGACAGGCCACCTCTGCCCTTCACACCATGGCCCTCCTGCAAGCCTACCAGGCCAAGGCGTTGAAGCAGCTGCACGAGGGGAGTTCTGACCCAGGTTTGATGCAGGAGCTGCACACGGTGACGGACCTTGCCCTTCGGGTGACAAAAGTCAAGGCACGGACCCTCAGTCAGACGATTTTCACTCTGGTGGTCCAGGAGCACCATCTATGGCTGAACCTGGCAGATATGAGGGAGTCTGACAAGCATCGCTTCCTGGACTCCCTGATCTCCCAGGCAGGCCTCTTTGGCGACACGGTGGAGAGCCTGGCCCAGTTCTCTGCCGCACAGAAGCAAACGGAGGGCATCCTGCCCTGGCGGCCCGCTGCTGTCGCCACCCCCTGCCGCCAGCTGCAGCCCCTCCACCCGCTCGTCGCCGAGGGTGCCCTCCTGCTGCTTCCACCTCCGCTCCAGCGCGACCCCAGCAGCAGCCCTCATACCGGCCGCAGCTTGGAGCGGGCAGCAGGGAAGCAGCCCGTCTCTGCCCCTGCCAGGCCCGTGAAGCGCCAGAGCAAGCGGCATCCCTGGGACGGGCGAACCCGAGGCACTGGATTCTGCTCTTCAGGCGATGGTGGGTCCGCTCCTTCCCACGGTAGAAGGCCGGGTGGAAAATCTTTTGTTCCCTGTTTTTGTTGTTCCGCCACTGGCTCTTCGGCCAGTGGTACTCAAACTTTCAAAAGAGCAGTTTCCTATGTCTCCGGTTCCCAAGAGGGCGAGGACGGTAGTGCACGGGACACAGTCTCGATACCCCCGTCCCCCTCTCCTTTCGCCAGCGGGCAGCAGGGCCCAGTTCGAGGACACGATGCCTCCTCACGCGCCCCCTGCCCAACCGTGGAGCCAGGTAAGTGTCACACCACGCACTCAGACCCCACTCCGGGACACACTGCCTGCCAGGTCGGGTCCCTGTGCTCCACTTCGCTGCCCCACTGTGGGTACGTCGGTGGTTCCCCTAGTCCTGCTTGTTCGGTCTTCGGGGGCCTGGCTAGCGCTCCCCAGACCGTCTCGCTGGCTCACGAGAACTGTCAGACTCGGCTATGTGATTCAGTTCGCCCGGTGTCCTCCCAAGTTCAGGGGCATTCGGTTCACTACTGTGCTGAATCAGGATGCTCCCGTCTGGCGGGTGGAGATCGCGATCCTACTGGCGAAGGATGCGATAGAGCCAGTCCCTCCAGCCGATTTGGAGTCGGGGTGTTACTGCCCTTACTTCATTGTACCCAAGAAAGGCGGTGGGTTACGACCAATCTTGGACCTGTGCGTCCTGAATTGGGCCCTTTACAAGCTCCCATTCAAGATGTTGACACAGAAATGCATTTTTTTTAATGCTACCGTCCTTACGATTGGTTTGCAACGATCTACCTGAAGGACGCGTACTTTCATGTCTCGAGCCTCCCTCAACACAGGCCGTTTCTCCGCTTCGCATTCGAGAGGCGAGCATGTCAGTACCAGGTCCTCCCCTTCGAGCACCTCAGCCGATTGGGGCTCCGGGTTAGCTGGGAAAAGAGCTAACTCTCCCCAGTGCAGAGGATCTCTTTTCTCGGCATGGAGTAGGACTCGATCAACCTCACAGCACGTCTCTCAGTAGAGCGTGCTCAGTTGATGCTGAGCTGCCTGGAGTCTTTCCAGCGCAAGAGGGCGGTTCCACTGAAACAGTTTCAGAGCCTCCTGGGGCATATGGCATCCGCAGCCGCTCGGATTGCTTCATGTGAGACCGCTTCAGCGTTGGCTTCACGACCTGGTCCCGAGATGGGCATGGCAAGGCGGCATCGTACCGGGTCTCTGTCACCCCGTCCTGCCATCAGACCTTCATCTCGTGGTCGGATCTTGCCTTTCTTCGGGCAGGAGTGCCCCTAGTGCAAGTGTCCAGGCATGCTGTTGTATCAACAGATGCCTCTGCCATGGGCTGAGGTGCCATGTGCAACAGGCATGCAGCTGCGGCGCTCTGGACAGCGAAAGATGTTTCCCTCCCCCCTCAAAGTGTATGTTGCCACTATTGCCGCACATCACGATGCAGTAGATGGTAAGTATGTGGGGAAGCACGACTTGGTCATCAGGTTCCTCAGAGGGGCGAGGAGGTTAAATCCTCCGCGCCCTCATCTGATACCCTCTTGGGATCTCCCCTCGGCCCTGATGGCCTTGAAGGAGAAGCTCTTCAAGCCTCTGCAGTCAGTAGAGCTTAAGTTTCTGTCGTTGAAGACAGTGCTCCTCACTGCGTTGGCCTCGGTCAAGAGGATAGGGGACCTGCTGGCATTTTCGGTCGACGATTCGTGCCTAGAATTCAGACCGGGTAATTCTCACGTTGTTCTGAGACCCTGGCCTGGATATGTGCCCAAAGTTCTCGCCACTCCCTTTAGGGATCAGGTGGTGAACTTGCAAGCGCTGCCCCGGGAGGAGGCAGACCCAGCCATTGCTCTGCTATGTCCCGTCCGCGCCTTGCACGTTTACGTGGACTGCACACAGAGCTTCAGCACCTCAGACCAGCTCTTTGTCTGCTTCGGAGGACAGCAGAAGGGAAAGGCTGTCTCCAAACAGAGACTTGTCCACTGGATAGTGGAGGCTATAGTCTTGGCATACCAGGCCCGGTGCTTACTGTGCCCCCTCGGTGTAAGAGCACACTCCACAAGAGGTGTGGCGCCTTCCTGGGCACTGGCGCGGGGCGCCTCGATAGCAGACATCTGTGGAGCTGCCGGCTGGGTGACACCTAACACGTTTGCGAGATTCTATAATCTCCGTGTAGAGCCCGTGTCCTCCCATTTACTTGCCTCAGATGGCCAGTAACACTGGAACCTGCTCGGTGTCAATCACGCTTGCTGCGCCATTCCTCTCTACGGACCGGATACGTGCGCTTTTATTGCTTCTCAGTTCAGTTCCCCTTGGCGAACCCTATTGAAGTTCTTCCCACACCCTCAGCAGTCAGGCGTGGTGGATCACCAGACGCCAGGTCCAGCACTCGTGTGTATGCCCAAGGTCAGCCCTTGTGCTGGGCTAGGTGCCCATGTGTAGTGATTCCCCTTTCGGGTGATCCCACATGTGTATTCTTCCACGGTACAGCTCCCCTCACGGTGAGCCCGTGTCTTTTTCTGGCAGAGACCTTCTGCCGTCTCTGCTGTGTATTGATCTCACCCCAGGCTGGCTGAGTCTACCTCAGAGACTTCCATATCTAGCATTGCCCTTGGCCAGTCCATATGTCCAGGATGTGGCTTCCGTATCGTTCCCCTACTTGGAGTACGCTTTCCCAGTGTTATCCATACACACTGTACGGAACAGCAGTGGCTGTCATCTCTGCCTAAGCCTTGTCCTATCTTCTGTCCCAGCTGGTGTGGGGGGACTTGCCGGCTTCCGCAGGGCACTGGAGAGGGTCAGCAATAGTGGCGTTTTCATAGGGATCCCATTTACGCCAGTCACTTGATGTTACGTCGAACGTGACTGACTGAAAGGGAACGTCTCGGTTACGTACTTAACCCTCATTCCCTGAAGGAGGGAACAGAGACGTAACGTCCTGTCGCCACAGTTGCTGTACCACTGCTATACGGCCGGTGCACACAGTCTCGGCTCCTCAGCAAAAAACTGATGTGCGTTTGCACGTGCTGTCCTTTTATACCCGCGCTACAGGGCGGGGTGCGTGTGGCGAAACACGCATGCCATCTGTCATTGGCTTGTTTTGTTAACACTCGAAGGTGATTGGGCTCTCGGGCAAGATCCCATTTACGTCAGTCACTTGTTCGTCTCCGTTCCCTCCTTCAGGGAGTGAGGGTTACGTACATAACTGAGACGTTAACTATATTAAACCTGCAGCCAAGTTACTATGTAAACCCGGCAATCAACAACATAAAAGGACCCTTGCCCTAAGATAAGTAATAAATTATTCTCTTTTGCTTTTTTGAATGAGAAATGTAAGAGAGAAAGAAAGAGAGAAAGAAAGAAAGAGAGAGAGAGAGAAAGGCTGACTTTGATGCATTGCATGGTGATTAATATGCATGCAAATGGACTAGTGGACATGCACACATCTGTGTGTGTTAGTGTGTATTCCTAAGCCAGAATCTGGAGCAGCACGTGGCTCTGGTCAGCTGCCTGCTAGTTGTGGTGTAATTGAGTTCACATGAGCAGCTGATGGGTCCCATAGCATTTACAATCAGCAGCAGCATCCCTAAACCCAGTCCCGTGTCTCTGTTTTTGTCCCTCCTTTCTCTTCTCTCTTGTCTCTTCTTTTTATGCTGTCCTTAAGTAGCTCTTTCCCTCTCTCTTATTAGAGATCCCATTGAGAATTCTACACTGTCTCCTGCCTCCACACTCATGGCTCCAGAGAAAACTAGTGATGGGTTGGACAACTATGCATATACTGTGAGTAACCTCAATTAATAGACATAATTTTTAGGTAGAATTACTCATTTCGTTGTTAAATTAGCCTTAGAGTTTCAGTAGACAGATTGAATATAGGAACATTAATTTTGAATGTACTGTGATCATGGGTGTGTAATGGGTCTTGTTTTCATTTTGTAAATCTAAGTTACTTCAGACTGCATTCAAGTTATAAGATCTTTAAATTCATACAGTTATACAAATCTATGGCATGTGATAATTTCTATGATCAGTGTTGTAACCAAAGATTCTTATCACTCTGGATAATGCATGTGTTACTCATGTGTTTGTTATTGTGGTCATGCTCAATGTTTTAGTAACTGGAATGTGGACTGGAGCAGAGAGAGAGTGTGTGTGTGTGTATGTGTGTGTGTTTTACAGCTCATGCTTATGTAATATTTAATTTACAAAAAGTATGAAAGAAATAGCTATTTTTGCATATTGATCAATCATAACTATTTATCCTATTTATACAGGGTTCGTACAAGGTGCTTGAAGTGCTTGAAGTAGTTGAATTTGATTTTTTCAAATTTAAGTCCTGGAAAACCCTTGAAAACAGCCATATTTATGAAAAGGTACTTGAAAAGTACTCGAACGTTTAAAAGGCAGCATATATGAAATTGGTATTAATTTTTGTTTTCGACAAAAACAATCTTTTCTCGCTAAATGCAGAGCCACTTCACCTTTCCGCGGGTTGAAGCGACCCCAATAACGTGATATTCAGCCTCTGGAATGCGACTTTTATCAGGGGAACCATGCCAAAAAACGTGTATTTTACCCCACCGGATCGCGATTTTTACCAGGAATCCCCCTGAAAAGCGATTGGGCTAGTTTTGAACAGGAGAATACATTAACATATTTCTATATGCGATTTGTTGTACATCGCGATTTCAAAATAAAAGTTTGAACCCTCGCTCTGAGTTTGTATGTGACTAAATATTAAAATTATATGAATTTAAAAGTCATTGAATCACGCTGTAAAGGGAAACATCACCAGGCCGCCGGCGCCCTCTGCAGGTATTTGTTATAAACTTATAATACTTAACGTACTTAAGTTGGTTATGTTCATTATTATGTAGTATAGGCATATTACTTTATGTATTTTAACAGTGTTGTTCAATAAAACCATGTGATTACTTGGTTTTGATACTTTATTCAAACCAATTATTATTGTCTCATCGTTAGTTTAATACATATAAATGTAGTCATACTAAAGCCTGTTTTTCACTTAGGTCTATTTTTACTTCTTAAAAATATCAGATTACTCAATTGTCAAAATAATCAGTAGATTACTTGATTACCAAAATAATTGTTAGTTACGGGTTTAGATTAGTTAAAACATTTCAAAATACAACTACATTGTTTTGCGGAGCTCAGTGTCTTGCTTTTTGTGATTAAAAGACAAATATTTTGTCATTGAAAATTTCTTAAAAATAGTATTAAAATATTGTCTCGTTCTAGTGAACTAAGTATCTTTATTTTGTCTCATCTTGCGAGCTAAATGTATTGTCACAGCCCTAGTGTCCATGAACGTGATATAGCTCATAATTTTCCAAGTGTATAATGAGGCTTTTACTCTTCAGGTTAATCATATATTCATGAAAAAAAAAATCACTTTGAATAAGGAAACTGATAACTTTGCCATAGTATCCTTTCAAATGTTAAAGTTACCAAAGCCATTGCATGCTTCGCATGTGCTGCATATTATTTGTACCGTTTTGTTTTATTCATTTATTTATTAGAATTTGAAAGATAATAATGATATTGTGATCTTTGATTTTAGTCCTTGAAAACCAAAAAAGTAGTGCTTGAAAAGTCCTTGAAAGTCCTGGAATTTCATTTTGCAGTTTCTGTACGAACCCTGTTTATACTATTTAAACTATTTATCCTAAAAAAAAAAAAAAAAAGGGGTCGGCAAAGCCATTAAATGGATAGGACAACAAATTATATTTATATGTGGTTTATATGTGAAATTATATTTATTTATTAACATGAAATTGATAAAATTATGAAAGGTTGTTGATTGAAAACTGCTAGGGCAGAAACTGGATTTGAGGGTTTTTTTTTTTTTTTTTGACTTTAGGTTGATGGTGTAGACCATTTCTGTGAGTTACCAGAGAATAAAAATGGAAGTGATAATTTCTCAGAGGAGGGAGACAGTAGCAAGCTGGCATATTGTGTCACTGATATTCCACCATGGTACCTTTGCATCTTTTTGGGGATTCAGGTAAGTGGAATACACACATCTGCCTGTGAAACAAGATGTTGAACATGTCAGATTTGTATGATAGAATTTATCATCAGAATTTCAAAATGTTACTGTTTTTGCTGTACTTTGGATCAAATAAAGGCAGGCTTGGTGAGCAGAAGAAAAGAGAGACTTCTTTAAAAATAACATTAAAAATCTTACTGTTCAAAAACTTTTGACTGATAGCAAGTTAACTGTATAGACTATTTGCATAAATTGCATATACAGTAAATATCAATTGGCACTATATCTCCTAATAATCAGATTAGGTAAGATGGTATTTAAATATTTAACTTTTCAGCAATGTTTTGATCATGTTCAAAGGCCTTGGAAAGTTAATGTATCAAATAAGATATGATAGGTTCTAGGGTTAAGATTCTGTATATTCATTCAGAGTTCATGGACCTGAGAGCTACTGGCGTTACAGCAAAATGGGGACATATAAAATCTATTCTAAAATATTTTTTCACTTCGACTTACTGCTGTACTGATAGTATAATGTCTATAAATTATGCAAAATAAAAGCATTTTCACTGGAGAGTTTAGACTTTTAGACTTTACTGTATATAATGTGTGTAGTAGGTCACAGAAAGAGTGTACATAATTGCTCTCCATATCTCTGCCAGCACTATCTTACAGCTTTTGGTGGAATCATAGCCATTCCTCTGATACTGTCTCAGGGCCTCTGTCTACAACATGACAGCCTCACACAAAGTCACCTAATCAGCACCATCTTCTTCGTGTCTGGGGTGTGCACTTTACTGCAGGTCACTTTCGGAGTGAGGTACGGTTACTTACTTTTATCATGCTTGGCAAAGTTAGATGTTTCACAGGGAAACAACAGAATTCAGAAACAGTGCTAGAACCAAGGCCAAGGTCAGTGCACTGACTGCAAGATATTTCATGACATGTAAACAATATTTTAAAGATGAGGTGTAGTTAAACAATGAAACACTGTTTGTGTTTTGATCATCTTCATTGGGGTTGTGTGTTGTGTTTACTGAGACACATGGGACTTTCTTTGTCAATTATTTAACCATGGGGGTTTCATTATAAAAAGCTTATTTGATTATAAGTTTACCTTGATTTTCTGAGGCAGGTTTTCTTTGAATTTATCCAATTTGTTGTTGTAAGATCAATTTTATATGATTAAAAAGGGTCGTTTATATGTATATACTACAACAACTATTTATTTGGAAGCATATTATTATATATATAGTATTATATTATAAGTATTGTGTGTGTGTGTGTATATATATATATATATATATATATATATATATATATATATATATATATATAGATATATATATTTAAATACTACATAATGTATATTTACATTATGTAAATATACATATTTATTTTTTGTGTTCCTCTCCTAAATAAAATGATAAAAAAACAGTTACTTTCATTCCAGATAAATCATCTCCCTGGACAACAATCCAAACATTATTCAATCCAAGGGTTAATTGACCTAGGAAAGTGTGAATAATGTAGGCTTAGCAATGTTTTCACCGTCTGATAAGCCTCTGCTTGTTTAAGGCTGAAGACCTATTGCGCTCCTTTTAGGGTCTCTTGACCTGAATAACAGGCCAAAGAAATCCTAAATGTACCTCTACAGAACTTCAAGAGCATTAGGAATTTTCCATCTTATTACCATGAAGTTCAGTACATTTTAAATCCACATTCTTCAGGCCTCTCAGCTGTGGAGCTCCCTTTTGTGTAAAGCAGTGAAATTGTTGTATTAGTTCAAGAAAATATGTCTTAATACTCCCAAAACCATCTAAATTGCTTTTTGTAGGTGTAACTGATTCAGGGCTAGACTGCAGTGTAAACACATAAATGACCTCAAATGTTAACTTGTACAATAAAAGCATTATATACTATAACAGTGCCATAAATCGTATCTATTAACAACATACAACAAGGCTTTACATTGTTTATGGCCTGACTTGGCTTTTAGTGAGGAATCAGGAAGGGTTGAGAATGAGATACTAAACTTGATAAGTTGACAAAGGGAAAGACACATCTCAACATTAAAAATCGGAAGAACCTATATGTACTTACGGAACAAAAATAACAACAAGAATTATACATTTGGTGACAAGGCTCTTCTTTTTCCTAATGCAAGGTTACCCATTCTCCAGGGTGGAACTTTTACACTCCTGTCGCCCACCATGGCTTTGCTATCGATGCCTGAATGGACCTGTCCAACTTGGACACAGAACGCAAGCCTGGTCAACACCTCCTCACCTGAGTTCATTAATATTTGGCGAAGTCGAATGCAAGTGGTGAGTATCTCAGTAACTGATAGTCTATGTAAGGACTCATGAACACATGTAGAGTGGTTCTAAATACATTTCGACACTTAAACCACACTTTAAAATGTGGCAGTCATTGCAATAGATAACGCTCAACCAAAAGACACTTACATTTAAAAATAAAATGGCTAGATGGACACTAAATTGGCTAAATTGGACACTTGAAGGTCACCATGTGAATTTGAAGGAAACTGACTGCATATAGGCATTAAAAATGACCTTGGAAACAGCTGGTTAATTGCAAAAATAGTGAATAGCGAGAATAGCATCACTTATTTGCAAGTTGTGTGATAACATGGCTAAATATTTTATATTCTAACCCATTGAAATTCATAATTTTTGGGGCACTGCATATTTGGATGGATGGAAAGTTAATTAACCATAGATTTCCAATATTATCTTTTTAGATCGACACAATATAAATAATAATATCTTTATTGTATAATGCTAAAATTCAGTTTCTGTTGACATCTCTGCACAGCTCCAAGGCTCGATCATGGTGGGCTCCCTATTCCAAGTGCTAGTGGGATTCTCCGGTCTAATTGGCCTCGTCATGCGTTTCATTGGCCCTTTGACCATCGCACCAACTATTTCACTAATCGGCCTATCACTGTTTGACTCCGCTGGCATGAACGCAGGACACCACTGGGGCATCTCTTCCATGTGTGTACTTCTTAAAATGAATCATCATTAATGAAAATTTGAAGTAGGTAGACTATAGTGTGTGTGTGTATATATATATATATATATATATATATATATATATATTTACTATAAATATTGTAATATATACACTGCACATATTTTGCAGAATTTGAACAAACAAGCAATCACATTTATGGAAACAGAAAATAAAACAAGCCAATGTGATGCAACTGAGTCAAAAACACAGTAGTATATAAACTGACTCAAACCTATGAATCATTTTTTGTGAATTGGTTCATTTATATGAATAATCCAATAGAACTGATTCACTAGAAAGAATAAGACTGTCCTACAAGGACTGTTTACACCACCCAGGCACTTTACGATTTTAGCCTTGACTTGCTAAGCTTGCAAGACTAAGCTTGAAGTCTTTTGACTTTTAGGTGGTTACTCTCCAATACTGTTCCCACAACAGTAGCCGATATGAAACGTGGGATTTTAAGTCTAGCTCTCATGTTCAGTATCTCTGGACATGTAATGCTCTTTTAAACTTCACCTGACATAGAGCCATAACACAGTCTCATTTTCTTCCACAGGACGACATGTTTGATTGTGATTTTCTCGCAGTATCTTCGCCATATTTCCATTCCCTTCCCCAAATACAGCAAAGCCAAGAAGTTTCACACCAGCAGGATTTACATATTTCAGATTCTGCCTGTGAGTCTTGTTAATCTGTTTTCTAAACATTAATGCTCCATTAAACTACTTTTATAAGCAAGGTGTGTTTCCTTAGGTCCTGCTAGGAATCACTCTGTCTTGGTTGATTTGCTACCTGCTGACGATCTACAATGTCCTGCCCTCAGACCCTGATAAATATGGCTATCTAGCTCGGACTGACATTAAAGGAGATGTTATGGGCAGGGCACCTTGGTTCACATTTCCTTATCCGGGTATATTAACCAGAACAATTAAGACCAATAAAGTATTTTATATGGTCATTGCTGTATCTTACAGGAACCATAATCTATTATATGGAATCATAATCCATATTCTGGTTTATTTATGGCTATGTAACTGTATTCCCAGGTCAATGGGGAGTGCCAACTGTTAGTCTGGCAGGAGTTTTTGGAATCCTGGCAGGGGTCATATCCTCCATGATTGAGTCAGTGGGGGATTATCATGCTTGTGCCAGGTTATCTGGCGCCCCACCACCTCCGAGATATGCTGTCAACAGAGGCATTGGCATTGAAGGCATCGGGTGTCTGCTGGCAGGTGCCTGGGGAACAGGCAACGGAACCACATCCTACAGTGAGAACGTAGGAGCCTTGGGTATCACTAAGGTACAAAGTTTCACGATTAATTTTACTAGCCAAAATATAATTTGATTTTACTTCACAATGATTGCATATAGGCTTACAACACTACTTTTTTTGAGAGAGAGATTGTTTAGCATGTTTTCTGTGAAACTATGACACTAATCGATAGAAACCTTTCATCTTTTGCAGGTTGGCAGTCGCATGGTGATTGTGTGCAGTGGCTTTGTAATGATTATAATGGGAATGTTTGGGAAAATTGGAGCCATATTTACTACAATACCAACACCTGTTATTGGAGGAATGTTTCTGGTCATGTTCGGGGTCATTATGGCTGCTGGTGTTTCAAATCTTCAGGTAAAAACAGTATGGTTAATGCAAAAAGTAATACATCAGCAAAAACTATTACATTTATTTTTTTTATCAGGATTCTTTGATTAATAGAAAGTTGAAAAGAGCTGAATTTATTTGAAATCTTTTGTAACATTATTACATTCTAACATTATATTACATGTATCATTAACATTCTTTAAAAAATAAAATCTTACTGACACCAAATGTTTGAATCAATACTGTTCTTCATATAAAATATTAATATGACTGATTTCCATTATGAATAGTATACAGACATGAACTCTTCACGCAACATCTTCATTTTTGGATTCTCCATGTTCACTGGGCTGGCTATTCCCAACTGGATGATGAAAAACCCCACATCCATAGCAACAGGTATGTAAACTATAATCTGTATTGGAAAAGCACATGCTACAGACTCTTTATAGATACAGACACATCTGCTGTCAACACACTGCGTCCATTCCAAGTATGAATTTTTGTGCTTTCTTACTTCTTGTATTAGGAGTTGTTGAACTGGACCATGTACTTCAAGTGCTACTGACAACCAGTATGTTTGTTGGAGGATTCTTTGGATTTCTCCTTGATAACACAATACCCGGTGAGTTCTGCTGATAATCTGCTTCAATAACTATGCCTATTCCTAATACACACAGATGAAGACATTTACTGATATTCAAACCAAAAATGTTCAATTTAGAATATTACTCCTTTTACCCAAAGGCATCATTTTAATATGGCTTCACTATACTCCATGCTTCTCTCCTTTACTTTATGTAGGCAAATGTAACAAATAAAACCTTGTAAATTAATAAGTCTGACTCATCAAGTAACATTTGAGACCGTGCATAACAGTCTGTTTATTATTCCGGCAGGAACAAAACGTGAACGAGGCATTATTGCATGGAACAAGGCTCACCAAAATGAGTCAGACAACACCTTAGAAAGTGATGACGTGTATGGGCTGCCCTTTGGAATTAATAGCTGCCTTTCCTCCTTCACATGGACCAAATATGTGCCCTTCTGCCCTACACACAAAGTCAGCAGACAGGACGACACACCATCCAGTTTGGATTCTTTAGACACCAAAACAGAGTCTAACAAAGATGATACACACATTATAGCGGGGGTGGCACTATAGTCTGTGATGGGGACTTAATTTTGTGACTCTTATGCCACATCCTGAGGTATGGACTGAACTGAGAAGGCAGCTACCCCATATATGTAAAGCTGCAGTCCGTAACTTTTTTTGGTTAAAAATGATCCGAAATCAATATTTCAGCAAGAACATATCCAGCAAGTGTTCAAAACTATCGCCTTACTTTAGCCCGATTTACAACGGTTAGCTTATAATAATGTTTTCTGATTTGAGTGGTATGGGTAGGTTTTCACGGGAAATTCAAGCATGGCACTGCGTCATTACGTCACGTCTGTAAACATAAAGAAGTTGTCCCGGCTAGTAGGCTATCGCATGTGAGGATCCTGCAGGTGGCGGATCATTTATAGCCTTTTCTCACAGCAGCTAGAATAATTAAATGTATCATTTTGATGGCGGATTGTAATCCAGAAAGGATTATGTGTTTATGAAACACATGTGAATGAAATTAAATTATATTCCAGTTTAAATGTGCTTCTGATTACAGATAGCCTGGGATTAGCCTACACAAGATTTGTAATTTAAAGAAAACCAGTTCGAAGGGAGCATAGCTTGCTTTTTGGGTTAAAAGAGTTTCTTAATATAAAATACAAATGGTATGACAATTAGATATTAGACTGTACAGAAATTGAAATCTACACGCTAAAACACACTATACTCATAGTCACGCAAAGATGATGTTAACATTAATAACTTGAGAATAAAATATAACAATAATAATACTTTGCACGGTTTGATGTGATATGAGCTAACAGATCTTTAGATTAAATCACCATTGGTAGCGCGATGGTAATGTTTTTTTCCTCAGTTGGGCAAAACAAGCGTGGCAGACTTGTCACTTGTTCAAGTGGCAATATAGGGTGAAAATTCTTATTGGGACATATATTCCAAGATGTAGGCTAGAATCTGTGAATGCAAAGTACAGTAAACATCCACATCCCACGCAAGGAAGATAATTCCGCACACAGCTGCAATTCCAGGTTTTCAAACAGAGATGGCTACAAAGAGGCAAAACTTACTGACTGCAGCTTTAATTTAACTTTATATCTGAGGCACTGTGCAAATATATCTCTCTATTTTCATCTAGCCCTATACAAATGATATCTGTAATGTTAATGTGAATGATTTTACTTCAGTTGTTATTTTCATCACTACTTCTTTTCACTGTAAATAGTAGATAGCTATATGTAACCCATCATCTCAACTTTTTATAAATAAACAATCACCACCAATGATGCCAATTCTTCATTTAGTAAGGAGAAATGTACCATTCATGGACTCAAACCCGGTCAAAAGGATCAGGAGACAGTACAGAAACAGAAGCACAAAAACATTCAAACTATGATGCACAGGCATGCTTTTAATATGTATGCTATTTTGTGTAATTAAAACATTAAACTGACATTGACTGCCATACTGGTGCATAGAAAACGCTACAGTAGCTACAGTAGGCTCATTTGGGAAAGTAACTAACTAAAACTACCAGTGATTACCTAACACTGTTCATCAACATGACAGCAGCTTAACTGTTTTCCAGTAACAAGATACTATTTCTATCCTGTGGCAGTGCGGTAGTTCAAATCAACTGTGAATCTATTAGTTTGGATGCTTATTCATAATAAGCCCGAAACAAATAACTATTATTCGATTCATTTGACTCCCCAAATTCCTCTGTTTTAATGGCGATATGCAAACATGATAAATGAAAGGTAAAAACATAAATTTTACATTATAAATTCCGTTTTGAAATTCGAGCAATAAAGCTAATGATGTCATTGCAGTTTTTTATTTTATTTTATTTTATTTTATTTTATTTTATTTTTTTATTAGACAAGCTTAAAGGAACAGTTTATGGACAATAAATCCGTTCACCTGATGGACACATGCTGGAGTATTATCTGTTATTAAAGGGTCCTCAGAGGTTCTAAAACCCAGATAATGAGCCCATATGAATGAAATAACTTCTGTTGCAGTGTTGGACAGTGTTGAGGTGAAAGTGACCAAAGGGTCAAAAAAATAAATAAATAATATAAGGTTCCAAATACAAAATTAAGAGGCACACCGACATAATTAAGGATTTTAGAAAGCTATTTGAGACAGGATTGTAGTATTACTTCAACGGAATACAACTCCGTTTCCCATTCGCCATCCGTCTTTTAATCCACAAGATGGCGCTAAATGACAATAGTTGACACTCCTCTATTTAACTCAGTTTGGAGCTACATTTTTCTCTAAAGATTAGTCCATTGTCAGTGTTCTGCGAAATTCACACCTTTGCAAATAGATTAACCATAATTGGCACTCTGTGCTTAATTCTAAACATTTTATATCACTTTCTAAACTTTTAAGACTGCACATTCTAACAGCCCTCTCCCTTTGAATCAATTTCCCTTTGAGTTGTAACAGATGCATGCTGTAAGCGTTTGCTACAAAAGACACCTAACTTGTCTAATTGTCAAAATCAAGTTCATCAGCAGCAGATGTTTCTCTGCATTCCGATAGAAGGCGTTGCTGTTACAAATCTCTCATAAGTAAAACAGTGTGAAACACACCCAAAGTGCATAGAAGTTGATTTAATGTTATGGAGCTTAGAGTGGAAAGCAGTGGTTGGTGGAAAACTGTGGTAGGTCTGCTAAGTGCAATATTATATATTGCATTTGAAAATCCTGGTGTGTCCTGTATAAGAATCTGTGAAATATTGAGCTGAACACGCATATACCTTTACATAAATAAAGGTCTCTTTCTGTAGATGTGTAAAAACTCAAAAAGAACTTGACATTATGTAAAAGTCAGCATTCAGTGAAGATTTTTTTTTTAGGCCTGAATGCACACTTTTTCCACAGTATCTGTTCATGCTTTAAATGATCAAGATGAACAAATCAATTAAATATGATTGTCAATCAGTGTTGTTGTTTTAACGCAGTGAAAATGATAGTAAAATAATTTACTGTCATGATTTTTAAATATACAATATACAATTTTTAATCTGTATATCTGTTTATTGAACAATAAAATCAATAACATTACCCTGTGTGGCGACCTGCATCTAATTTATTAATTTCTGTCAATTATTCTTTTATGCATTTGTTATATAGGCGTACATATCTCTTATTTCTTCACAATGACGTCTATCACTTCACAGTTGGCTATAAGGGAAAAGGAATGAAAACGTTTTTTTTTTTTTTTTGTTCATCTTTCATCCTGCTGAGTGCATGATTCTTGGCACCTGTATATCAGTTTCCATTGAGGACAGAATCCTGGGGAAGCCATCTGTTGTAATCTCTCCATCCTCAGGCTTCTGGTCTAAGGTTCCTCCCTTTCCTTAAATCACTAATAAATGAGCGTTTGTGATTAGGGCTGGTGAAGCCTAACCACAACAGAGCTGACATACTCAGGTGTGACCGTCAAACTATTACCCATCTGCTCCTCATAATCAGCCCCTGATCACGCTAATCACTATCATCAAAGGGAGAAAAATATATATTCCAAGAAAGATTAAAGCATTTGCAAGAGCATGCCATTTTTCCACATTAAAAGCATCTTATTATTGCAAAAAAAAAAAAAGAAAAAAAAAAGGGAATTTTTTCCCCCAGAAGGACCCAAAAATTAAATAATATTTTAAAATTGACAATAAATTTGGTTTAAAAAAAAAGAACAATGATATAATTAATTATTATTATTATTATTATTATTATTATTATTATTATTATTATTATTATTATTTATAATAGTACTGGTTCTTGCCAATGCAAAAGTCACAGCTAAATCCTGCTGGTTCTGATTGGTTGCTAGGCTGTTGCTGGTTAGTAAGCTAACCAATTTGTTGGTAGTCGGTGGCCTACTGATCCAAGTCACCTGAATCTACTTTCTACTACTATTTAATCTTACTTTAAAGGCCAGAGTGAGAAATGTGTTCTTTCAGTATGTTATGTTTGCACTTTATATATTACTGCAAAAAGGTTTTTTTTAAAAAAAACTTTAGGCAGATCTTCAAGTTGAATTGAATACACTGATACAGCAAGAATTTTCTTTTATTATCATTTTGCATGGGTTTATTATGGCATATTATCACATATTGCACTGGGTTGAAGAAATATAAACACTTTTCTAAAGCAAATTGCAAATATGTATCACATAATAGGCTACGTATTCATGTCTTTTCACATTATATCACTTTTGTTTATTATAACACTAGCATCATGATAGCATATTGTCATATTGTAGAATTCCTGACCGTTTGTACCCCTCGTATTGTATTTTGGAGAAAATATTGATCATTTTTAACATTATTTTTAAAATGATTATTTATAAATATCATTTGTATTCATTCAGGTAAGATCCCTGCAGTATACTTGAAAATATTTTTCAAGGTAAATTTTACAAGAAAACACTATTACAGTTTTTCTACTTAAAATCTCACAATTAATTCAATGTGTTACTATCTGTTTCTTTGTAATTGTTCATGGAATTTACTAGCAATTTCTGAGTGAAAATTATTTCTACACAGGTTTTTGTTCAGTGTAATTTTGCATAGAAATGAAAGGTTTCTTTACTACTAACCTTCGTGGGAATGAAACGTTCGATTTTGCAGATGATGCCTGAGAACTGCAGCATATTGTTTCCTTGCTTCCGATATTCAGAAGCATCTGGGGCTTGTGATGGTGATCCCTGTGGAGAAGATGATTCTAGTAAAGTCTGCTGGACATCCTGGTCTCCTCGCTCTGGCCTCAAGGCTGTGTCCCAGGAGTGTTTGATGAGGCGGCTCTGGTGCCAAAGGCCCCAGTTTGGATCTCTCTAAAGCAGACCTGGGACACAAGCACTCAATGTGGGCTTGTAATCCTGCTTATCATCTCAGGCCAAAAAAACATTCTTCATCTACCACTTCCAATGGAACCAGTTTTATGTCCACTCCCTTGCGTGGATATTAACGAACAGAAAAGAAGAGGTCACGAAGACAACAGGGTGTAGAAAGACCAAAAACACATGTATTTGAGAGTTGTCCAATAGTTCATTCTTTAAAAAGTGTCAGGATTGAGAAGGCATGGCTTGTGCTGATATGCAGCTGTCTCAAAGTGAACACACTGTGAACATATCAGTTGAGGTGAAGGCTGAGGTTAAGTTGAAACTGAAACCATTTGGAAAGTGTTTGGAGGCATGTACTCTCCTGATTTTAGTAGCTATGAATGTCGCTCAAATCAATGTGTGCATGGGCTCACCCACAAAGGGTAGATAACGGTCATATTTTAAACTATATTTAACATTTTTATACATTCAGTTCATTAAAATCAATACCCCTGGATTCTAGTGAGAAAGACTGATCAGATTCATTATTTAAAATGTTTGGTCACACTTTTATTTTAAGGTCCATTTCTCGCTATTAACAAACTATTAACTATGACTTTCGCTTCTATAAACTCCTAATTTGCTGCTTATTAATAGTTAAAGTAGTTGTTTAGTTTAGGTATTGGGTCGGATTAGGGATGTGGAATATGGTCATGCAGAATATGTGCTTTATAAGTACTAATAAACAGCCAATATGTTAATAATAGGCATGCTAATAAGCAACTAGTTAATAGTGAGAATTGGTTCCTATACTAAAGTGTTACTAAAAGTTTATATTTATAATTTTTCATCAAATGCCCTCTTATTTTTAACCCCTCCCTGTAATAAAGTTTAGCAAATTTTATATAAATATATATTCCCAAAACTCCAATACTAGGACTAGAAATCACCAGTGTTTCTTCAATATAGCATTATCATGGAAAATGTGTTTCATTATGAGCTTCGGTCATAAAGAGACCATTTTTCACTATTCAATCAATTCCTGATGAATAAAATTGATTCCTTCATAATTTTCTTGTCCAGCGTCACTCAGAAATATGTCTTATTACATATGACATACACATGCAATAACCATTCAAAAGTTTTTATGTCTTTTTTTTGGCATTTATTTGCTCAAAAATACAGTACAAACAGTAATATTGTGAAATATTTCTACAATTAAAATGTCTGTTTTCTATTTTAATATATTTTAAAACGTAATTTATTCCTGCAATGAAAAAACATTCTTCATTGTTACATGATCCTTCAGAAATTATTCTAATATGGTCAGTTGGTGCACAAGAAACATTTCTTATGATTATCAATGTTGTGTTGCTTAACATTTTTTGTCGAAAACGTGATTTTTTTAGATAGAATTTTTTTCACATTATAAATGTCTACACTGTCAATTTTGATCAATATAATGCATTCTTAATTTCTTTCTATTATTCATACATACATATATATATATATATATATATATATATATATATAGGCAAAATGCCCCTACATGTTGGCTTTAATATATAACACACCTCAATATTTAAAGTTGGAAATGGGGTTTGATGTCAATGGCTGAACTTTCCACAGAGGACCTCCATCATTGCTCTTTTCTTCTCCCTTTTAAGGCTACAATGTCTTTATTTGCCATTATTCTTTGATAGAAAGGTGCTGAGATTGACCACTCAGTGCTTGGCTGCAAGGATACAGTCAAGCACAGAGTTGTACGGATACAGCTCTTGTTCTGATTTTATCTCCTGCTGGGTTCCTGGCCACAGGCCCATCACCAGGCGCACTGACCTGAAAGGAAATCCCTCATTTAACAGCCGCCTGGAGAACTATCACATAACACCGAGGCCAATACATTCAGCCACAGAACAGTCACACCTAACCAAGGGTCATCTATCCCACAGAGCTTTGCATTCATTAGCAAAATCTTCTTCCAAGAGATGTTGGTTTTGCAAAAGCTCTGCTCATAATAATCCCTTCAGTTTAGTTCCATATACTGATTATCCACCTTAGAATCGATAAATGTAATAAGTTGCACCATGAACACTGACATACATCATGCTGTGGCAGTGATGTTGTCTAAAAACTGTATTTAGTATTGGATGAAGAGATTTGCGGACACTTGCTGTATTCAGCTATGCATGCATGACAACATGCACTAAAAAAAGAGGCTATGCTGTTTCCTTCTAAGAAACACATCAAGTCTAAATGAATGAGGTGTGATGTTTTTGGCATGTTTGTGCCATTTTTTGATTGATTGAATCTGGTGCTGAAACAAGCAGAAAGTACATGCAAATAAAGAAAGATATCGTTCTTAGTAGGGGCTCAGTGTCTTTTTAATTAAAACATACAGTATTATGCATATTATGCAGAGTTTTAAGCCAGAATTAGTATCATTTCTGTTACTGAATCCAAATTTTTGCTGACTTTTTGCTACTTTGCAAAAAGCTTCATCTCATTTTTTAGTTGGAATTTAAATTGAAGAACTAGTTCACCCAAAAATGAAAATTTACTTGCCCTCAGATGTGTTTGTTTCTTCATCATTTGCTCATCAATGACTCCTGTGCAGTGAATGGTTGCCGTCAGAACAACTGATAAAAACATAACGATAATCCACAAGTAATCCACATGACTCAAGTCCATCAATTAAAGGGGTCATCGGATGCGACATGCACTTTTACAAGTTGTTTGAACTGAAATGTGTGTTGGCAGTGTGTGTACACAACCACACTATAATGATAAAGATCCACCCAGTGTTTTATTTTAATCTTGTTAAATCATTTCCTCTTTCTCAAATTGAGCCGATCTCAGATGCCTGTCAGTGTGATGTCACACGGACCCAGGCTCCTCCCACGATTGTTTGATTGACAGTAGCGTTTCAGCACAGACTGGACTGGTGTCTTACCTTAGACCCGCCCTGAGTGAGCTGTCATCAGTTTGCCATTGTTTCACCGCCGGAGCAGATGCAGACAAAGACTGTCTCCTAAGCGAATGAGGTGTTTTGTTGTTGGATGTAATAATGAATATAGCAGTCGTCATTTACTCCCGACATCTGAGCCGCCGAAGACGCAGTGGATTACCTTTATTTTTGAAGGGAACGCTCCCCCGATCTACCTAAATGGCTGTATCTTCGTGCAAATCATTTGTGATCCAGCTTCACCTCCAGAGGTGTGTGTAAGGTTTTTTAATGAATCTTTGCAAATCGCCTTTCCTGATAATGTGCTAGTTCGCAATTTTCACGATGAATGCAGCTAAAGTTTACCGTCTCTCAGAGAGCAGCTCGGAAGAGAGGGGCGGGGTCAGCAGAGCTCATTTGCATTTAAAGCAACATGCAATAAAATGACTTACTGTAGACAAAGCTGTTTTTGACAGGGTAAAAACGGTGTTGTTTTACACTATCATTGTGAAATTTTAACCAAACTATGTTACAGACTTTTCATTAAGACCTTAAAGAATCATATCAACTTGTGGAAAATGGGCATCAGATGACCCCTTTAATGTCTTGTGAAGTGAAAAGCATCAACAAACCCATCATAAAGGCATTTTAACTTTAATCTGTCACTTCTGGCCAAAATACCAGTATATAATCCATAACAAGGTTTCCTCCAGAGAAAAAGTCCATCCACTGTTGTCCTCTAACATCAAAATCCATAAACATATTGGATAGAACAATTTTGGACTGTTTTCGCTTGTAAATGGGGCTTGATCTGTGCATATTTCTCCATTAATTCGGATGAGATAAGCTTTCCACTGGAGAAAACAATATTATGGATAAAGGATTCATATTTTATCTAGAAGCAACAGTCTGAAGTTAAAAATCTTAATGACAGATTTGATTCTTACAAATACTCAGGTTTACACTTCACAAGATCACTATTCCTTCCTATTCCAAGAGTAAAAAAAAAAAACTACTGATTAAAGCAGGGTGATTTGGAAGAATCAACCCAAACTGGGCAATTCATTTCAGAGCTGATTATGATTATACTGCAC
Source organism: Spinibarbus caldwelli (assembly GCA_039654775.1). Lineage (NCBI taxonomy): Eukaryota > Metazoa > Chordata > Actinopteri > Cypriniformes > Cyprinidae > Spinibarbus > Spinibarbus caldwelli. Next base: position 8,334,468 of record CM077238.1, on the reverse strand, counting down.
TATATTAGAATAAAGCAATAAGTCACTTGAGGCCAGAGATTTTATTAGTGTGTGTTCATAGGCACAAGTGGCTGTTTTATAAAAGGTTGGCATAAGCAAAATGATAAAAAAAACAAAACAAAAACAAATGTCATATAATGATAATAATCAGAATAATTCTAATGGTAAGTAATATAGTTAATTAGGCTGTTTGTGGTTGCCAAACAATGCAGCAATTTGCTGCTTTAATATAGAACCTGTGGCTTCAGATCCAACTCATCCAATCAGAATTTAGATTTTTCTTTAGATTTCTCACTACAGAAAGCTTGCTTTCCAATAAAAATATCTAAATATCATAAGAAAAAGATACATTTACTTGAGAAAAAAAGCATAAGAGATTAAGATTTGCTTTCATAGATTTTGCTTATAAATTATTATGAATTATTTTAGGAAAATAAATGACTTTGCCTTACGGCACAGGCATTTTTGTTTATACAAGTTTATACATTTATGTTTAAATTTACATTTAGATATTTTAATTGGAAAACAAAGCCAACCCTCACATTCACATGCTGTAAAACAGCCTTTTTGTGTCTGGTAATCTATTTTGAGTTGTATTATGAGTTGTATTGACTGTTATGCTCTGAGCTTCACCCAACTGGCAATGGTTTATCATACTTCTATCTTTACTGGAAGAAAAGTAATTTTCATAGCAGACCTATTAATATTAATCTTATTTGGGCTTTAGACAAGAAAATATGCTTTCTGCATTGCCAATTGACTCTTTCTGTCCTGTGTAGGGTCTTTCACAACTTCAGAAGAGCATCTCAAGGGTTTGCTCTTTCACTTCTTAGCTCCAGCAGAACAGACCTTTCATCTGTCTATCTGGTTCGCTTCCAGTGAAATGCTGGCACAAACATACACAGTTTAACTCATAGACGTACATACACTAGCAGGTGTGAGAAATATGAAATGATTTTATGTTTCAAATTGTGAAATCCACTTAAACAGACTGTTTTCACAGCTGTGTGATAGGCGCCAGTACTTAGGGCCAGACGGAGCAGCACATTTAAAAAAAAAATACAAATTATGTCAAGCCTCAGGAAAAGATACACTCTTTGATAGAAAGAATGTTTTATATTATGTTTTATGGTGGCTGAGACAGTGACCAGTAAGGAAGTGGCATGTTTTGTGGATGTTGCAGATACATTATTTCCATTGCACTGGTTGTCCATAGCTATGTAAAGTACACATAGCTCATGTATACTTTTAGTGAAGCAGCAGAACTTGTAAATAAGCCTAAAAGAAGCCAAGATTAGGTCACAATGAACTGGCTGAACTGGCTGACTATACATTATCCCGTTAATACGAAAATAAATAAATAAATAAATAAATAAGTGGACATTAAATACTGAATTTTAATTATTTTGTCATTTCATTGGTTATTTCAATGCCTCTGTTAAAAAAACAACAACAAAACAATTAACCCAGCAAGACAACATTGCAACATTATAGTAATATCAACATAAAAATGAATGTAACACTGTTTCCATAGACAATGGTGATAGACAGACAGACAGACAGACAGACAGACAGACAGACAGATAGATAGATAGATAGATAGATAGATAGATAGATAGATAGATAGATAGATAGATAGATAGATAGATAGATAGATAGATAGATAGATAGATAGATTATGCAGATAACCATGATAAGCAAATCACAGCAAAATAATTATTTAGTTATTTATTCATAATATTCTTTTGCAGTAATTTGCTTGTCATGATTACCTGATTTTTGGAGATTTTTTGTAAAATTACAGGTAATGTAGTTTTCTCATCAGGAGTCTCACGTTAAACACAATTTTAAAAAAACATTAGTTGAAATAATGTGGGCTGATGGCTTCAACAAAAGCATATACCATCAATTAACCTCGTAGCTAACACTAGGGCTCATTAAAAGTCAACATTAAAAATCACTTTGCCTAAGAAGAAAATCAATGGGATTTTTACTTTCGAAACCCAGCTGCTCTTTATAGCTCTCTAGACACTAATATTTGCATGGCATATTAAATAAGACATTACTTGCAAACACATATATCTCAACAATTATTTATTATTCAGAATAAATGTATTAATTTGCTGCGTGTGGTTATTTTTATTTATTTATTTATTTTTTGCCTCAGCACTGGTATCAAATTCTGTACCAGTCCAATTCATGTACTGCTGTTAGTAACACTCAGTAGCACACAGAATCTTGTTTCCAAAATAATAAAAAAACTTACTATGCCAACCAAGATGAAGGGATTGATTCACTTTCTCATTCACTCTGTGTCTGCTATTGGTCCAGTCAACATGTCAGCGATGTCCAGGTTTACCGGCTGATGTAAGTCACGGTGTGGTCTGCCCTTGCTGACTCAGAGGAACAAAAGGGAAATAAATCATGAAGCCACATCTTACAGTGCTGCCCACCCAGTAGAGAGAGGGGTTCAGACCGATGCAACAAAGATCTACACATACCCATTCTACCGCAACACTCATATCCCATGAGTCTCAGTGAGTTAGACTGGGCAAAACCAATGTTTGGAATGAATAATTGGTTGGTTAGTCAACGATCTTTCCTTAGGTCTGCACGGAGCTGAATGGTTTCTGTGTTTATTATATTCAGAAATGTTGTAAAGTGGAGGAAATTTTACATGTTTATATTTTACATGTGGTTTGTTTTTTAATACCACACACACAAAAAAATGTTTATTTAAAATAGTCTATGCATTAAAAAGTCAGCCAGCCATTATTACAAGATATATCCAGACAGGGTTTATTTTGTAAAAATGTCTTATATTATCCATAAATACGTTACATATTCTGTATATACTAACTACACATTTATACATACATGCGCATAGAACTATAGATATTTGACCTTATTATTTGTGTAACCAACTTTTAACATCTTAATTTTATTAAAGTGCAAAATGTTTTCTTACCATTTGAAGTTGTTGTAGTTCAGTGGGTTGAGCTCATTGTCTTGTAAACAGGACAGAAAGTCTCTTTTTGCACATGACATTTTAACTGTTTTCTTTCTACTACAGCTATTTTTATTGGGTAACATTTGTTCATAAGTTAAAAGGGAAATTTTCTTCCAGAAAGACCAAATGAGAAGTATATTATTAGTAAACTAAAAATAGAAATGTATATTAATAATAGAAGGGTGTCTGTATATATTTATTTGTCTGTATGTACTTGTGCTCTTGTGACACACATCTAAAATTGATTGAATGTAACAGAACTGTCACGGGCACAACTTTATTAAACTCAGACCGTACCCAGTCTTTATGAGGCTGACATCAAAATTTACACATTCGCAAACCTGACAAAGACTTTTCCATTGTCAGCACAGATCAGCGATGTCTGGAGTTGATATAATGGGATGACATAATGGAAGTCTTCTATGAAGGGTGAAAACATCACAGCAAAGATCACTGGAACTCTCTGGTCCTGCATATAATGTAGATGTGGTGTGACAGGGTTTTTAAAGAAATAAACGCCCTTGAACATAAGTTTATGAAAGCATGGTCTTCAGTTTTCATAAAACATCTGAGACAGAACAGTTCCTCCAGATGCATCAATAGCTTTCAGACTCTGTAGACCTAAAAAGTATATAAACCATTAAAATTAGTTTGCAGTTTAAAGGAAATGAACATGCTTAACAACACTTCGTAAGAGAAACTTTGAAATGTCCGCAGTTACCCTGAAAAAGACCATTCGTGTCCTGGATGAACTGGCAAACGCTAACAAGATTTCCCTCAATTTGGGGAAAATAACTCTTAAGTGCTTCTTGAAAGCTCTTCAAAGGTCTATGTTAGTTAGGCGATGTAAATAATGGATCCCAATTCTGAATGTTTTTGGGCTAAATGCCTCTGAGGGGGAAAATGATGAAGGTTGAACGTTCCAAGTTATTGTGAGACGGAAGGCTGTTATTCTTTCTTAGCTAAAATAAATGGAGTGTGTATTAATCACTTTATCCTCACAGTGGTTTTCATCATTAATACATGCCCTTAATGCATTTGAATTAAACACACTAAAATTAAAATTAAACACACAGCAGCAGGCATAAATTGGTATGCATGAAGAGCTTAGAGTTTGCAAGTTCTGATGAAGGTTGAATGCTTAAAGAATATAGATGCACCACTTTGTAGTATATCTTTGAATCAAGAGTTTTCTTATAACGTTCTTATCCAAATTTAATACTGCCATAATCAAAAGAAAATGTATAAAAAGCGATTTTAAATTAAAATTTGTTTAGCGCAACATCAATTTCGCAAGGTCTCTTTTGTGAACAAGATGCAATCTATAATAAGCCTAATTTACATTAAAAGCAGCCATTTTTAAAAAAAAATTTTTTTTGTGTTAGCACATGCATACATTGTCTGTGGGGGGTTATAGTCAATAAGATGCAGATTTTTATTTTCAAATACTGCACACAAAAGTGTTTAGTGAATTCGCCTCAAAAGCAACTCCATGTTTAAACACATTGAAAAGCTCTTTCTCTCTTCTAAATAAGGTCATATTAAGATTTGAGCAAAACAGAAAATGCTTTGAATCTTGTTTAACATATCTGTCAATCAAGTGATTCAGAACATGCAGCAATTTTGCAGCACAGAATTGTGGGATTAGCAGTGATCCTTCATTCTATAACCTAATAATCCAGCAGAGCTTTCATCCACTTAGTTGCATCATCCATATTACACTCATCAGTAGCACAATGAAAGCATCTATTTCTAGCAAATTAGAAATCTATCAAGACAAACTATAAGTGAGAGCTATCTTTATTTGATGTTTACAGCAGGATGCCAATCTAAATTCAATTTGTATCATATGAATGCAGTGGGTGAAACACGAGTAAAGTGAAAGCCTCTTTTTTTTTCTCCACACTCCACACGTTACTGTATTTCTCGTATCCTGGGGATGAACTCGTACACTTCTGTCCCACCAGCCTGCTTACACTCCTCAGACTCAGCAGGCTCCTGATAGCAGCACATTTATCTTCATTAAACAAATTATTTCACCTCCTAACAGAGATCTCTACCCTTTAGGGTAGAAAGCCCATCAGAGTTCATCTGAAGAAGCTGAGACAGCAGAGTAACTTCACCTGTATATATATATATATATATATATATATATATATATATATATAAAACCAAACCACTTAGACACCATTGTAGACACCAGATGATCAATAATATGTGATAATTTACTTGATAATTCTAAATTATATTTTGAGATCCATTTTCTCAGTGCTGTATGTCATAAGTAGAATTCAATATGTTAGCTGCAAGTTTTAGTAATTTTTCTGTTTCTATGTTTGCAATAAATGTCTTTCTAACACGTCATCCCTCACACACTTCAGTGACTTACTAGGAGTTACGGGCTATACAATATTTCAGAATCCGGGAAGACCTCTATTTTTGGCTGGCAGACTAGAAAGGAGATGGTTTCTGGTTTATGTTGAACACTTGCAGTTATTCGGATTCAGATTTTCCCCAGACCTTTTCAGAAGGTGTTTGAAGGTGTTTGATTTCATATGAGCAAACAAAGCTCATCTCACTGTAATGTGTCACCACTGAGCGGAGGGGAATCTGACCAGTTTAGTCCCACAGAGGAAAATCCATCGAAAGCATCATGCTGCTGATCCGGGTGAATCTGGTTCTCCTCATTCACTTGCCAATGAGTAGACTCTGACCTGATCTGGTCTGGTCCACAATTACCTGCTAATTTGAACAAAAAAATACTCCATAATTAAAAACATGCATGCTTAGCAGAAACTGACAGCATTCTTTATGATCCATAAATGTTTACTCTAAAGAACGAAGTCTCAGCAGAAATCTTTTCTAAACAAAACAACTAAACAACAAAACAATTGAGCACTTATATAACTTATTTCATCCCCAAAATGAAAATTCTGTCATTGACTCTCTCTTATGCCATTCCAAACAGCTCTAAAAATTGAAAAAAATAAAATAAAATAAAAATAAAAATAGCACAGTGACAGTAGCATAATTGTGATCTATAAGTCATGCAAAGTATATTCCAAATCTTCTGAAGCCATATGATCATTTTGTTAGTTTGTTTTTCTCACACAAAGGTAAGAAGTTATTTATTTGCTTAAAACCTTCCGCTTACCTGTAGTTCTCAAATCTTTTGCTAACATGCTAAAATGTTTAGTATCAGTGATGGGAAAGGCTGTTTAACAAACGAAAATGCTGTTTTTTCCATGTGATCAAAAGCATCTGGCATAAAACTGGGAATGAGTGTAATCAAGCTAACACTTCCCACATTTTGTCTTTTGGATGTTTCACGTTATATCTTCTTAAAATGTCTCTCAAATTGTAGATTTACTGTTCATCTATATGCTGTGCCAAGACCCAGCATGTATTTTCTCTCTTAAAATTCCCCAACCTTTTTGTTTTCCGAGTGTTTATGAGGTATGGAAAACCGTATACAGTGGTGGGGGACAAACATCTGTTGCAGTCGAACATCCCACCGGAGACATTTAATTTTGCCATGAATGGAGGGGGTTGGCAGAAAATTATAGCTTCTTATGGAGACAGGGACAAAATACCAATTTCCAATTTCAACCCAAACCACAAGCTGACAAGAAAAATACAGCAAACTCTGTGAATTTATAACTTTTAATGAGAGTGTTGCAGTTATGTATATAGATGGAGTATGGGATTAATGGAAGCAATAGTATTGGCTTTGAGTTACACACTGTGCATACATCATACAAGGTCAATGGGGTTTGCATATCCACGCTCATCATATGCGTGAAATGTTGCCCCGTCTGTCTCCACTCTCTCCTTTTCTCGCTCTACCCAGCCAGCACAGCAGCTGTTTGTTCTGTGATGCCATCTGGACTTTGTCAAGGTGGAACGATACAGAAACAGATAGAGAGACAAGGGCCAGAAGCCTGGAGAGCCAAGCAAGCTACTTTATCAAACTGTTCATGCCTTTATATTTATAGTAAACAAAGTGTTCAGAAGGATTAATGATCTGTGATGTTAGATTCAGACCAGGGGCGGACTGGGGCCAAAAAGTGGCCCTGGACTTTTTGGCACAGAACGGCCCACCAAATCCGGTCCGCAACACACCGCACAACACCAAAAATGACTGGTATTCTTTATATTATAATTTGTCTTTCCTGGTGTATATGGCAAATAGTACATTTTTAAGAATTTTTATGAGGGACAGTTTAATATCACTATAAATACCTATATTATCAGTCCATATGACACAATGCTCTGGTATTGTCTAGAAGACTTGAATAGTGTAGAATGCGGACTGTTTTTATGGTGCCTTTCTATTGGTCATATACAGTATTTGTCCTTTTGCAGGAGCTTCACATCTATCATTTTAAGGAATAGAGCTCCAATTGTGGAAAAGAGTATACTAATTATTTTGATGATGAAAAATACAGTAAACAGTACTGTGAAATATATAATGTTACAATTTAAAATAGCTGTCTTCTATGCGAATATATAGTAAAATATAATTTATTGCTGTGATCCAAGCTGCATTTTCAGCTTCATTACTCCAGTCTTCAGTGTCACATGATCCATCAGAAATCATTCTAATATGCTGATTTGCTGCTCAAGAAACACTTCTGCTTATTATGAATGTTGAAAACTGTTGTGCTGCTTCATATTTTTGTGGAAAATGTGATACCATTCAGTCTTAGGTAAAATTAAAAAATATAAATTAATATTTTTTCTTCAACAAGGTTGCATTAAATTGATTTAAGTGACAGTAAAGATATTTACACTTATTGCGATGTACTTATATTTCAAATAAATGCATATTTCAAATAAATGCTGTTCTTTAACTGAGAACCATTATACCAATAATAAAAACCATTATTAATAATTGATCACAAATAATAACTGATAATAATTAAGCAGCACATTAAGCAGCATTAAATGATTTATGAAGGGACACTGAAGACTGGAGTAATGATGCTGAAAATTCAGCTTTGATCACAGAAATAAATTACATTTTAAAATATCCTAAATAGAAAACCAATCTTTTAAGTGTAATATTTCATAATATTATTTTTTTTTACTGTATTTTTGAAGAAAGAAATGCAATCTTCTTTCAAATAAATAAATAAATAAATAAAAAGCCTTAATTATTTCAAACTTTTAACCACCAGTGTGTATATAAAATAATGCATGTGAATTAATAAGCAACTTATTTTTATTAGGCCTATAATATAAATCACTTTCCTATGCACAGCACTCGAAAGCAAAAGTCTTCAGATTTACAGTGTTCTAGAGTAAGACCGAGATTGATTTTTATAGATTTTTAAACATTTTCTTAGACACGTGAAATCACGGAAGAAAGCCTATATAGAAATATGCATTAATTCTTGTCTCATGTCTGCTGAACACTGAAATGTTATGTACATTGTGACGAATAACGTAAAAGGCATTAAAATCTGCGCCATTCGAAAAGGCCAGTAGTAGTTTGCATTCCTGAAAATGAATATCTGTCGTTTAACATTTATTTATTTATTTATTTATTTATTTTTTTTTAATCGTAAATGGTTGGCAAATATTGCTGAATTGTCTCGTCATGTTTAGCTGCTTACATCTTACCTCAGCTCGCATTCAAGTCGCGCGCAGCTCAGCGCCTGTGAACAGTAAATCCGAACAGTAAAATATATTTTTATATATATTTACACAAAGGGCCGGCCCACCGGGAAAACTCCCGGTGCTCCAGATGGCCAGTCCGCCCCTGATTCAGACCATATTCACACAAAAGCCTACCTTAGAAAAAAGGTTAGGATTGTTCTACCTACAATACTGGAAAATAGTACACTGGCAGAAGATATTAATTGAATAAATGGCTTGTATTTTCAAAAATGGGCTAAAACTGGGCAAAAAGCCTCTTGGGGTAAAAGACCATTTCGATTTTCTACTAAAACAAAATAAAGCAACAAAAAACCACCAGAGAACTTTTCTAAACAGCTGTTTTTGCTGCATACTGTGAAGCTGCCTGGATTCATGAGGTCAAGAGGTCACCATAACGTCAAAGTGATATAAAAATAAATATAAAATATTTGATTTTTACTCAAAACAAACTTTATTCAAAATAATATTAAATGTTAAAAATAAAAGAATATTTCATGATCATGAATTTTAAGACCAGAAAAAAATCAGTAGGCCGATTTGTATGTTGTATGTTCGAAATTTGCAAAACTCTTTGTGGAAAGCATTTTTATTTTACAACACGCTGTTTTATGTGAGAGATTATACCAGCGGGGTGGTTGACATTTCAAGATTGCACTGCCGCTGGGTTTTACAAATGTTTTAGACAAAACCTTTTTTACTAGCTGTCGAAAAGCTCTTCCACTGAAGATGGCGACAACTGTAATTACAGTCATATTAAAATCCATTATGTAAAGCTCTGTTCCCTATCATTAGCTGCATGAGAATGAAATATACTGCATTCTTCTGCCTCCCTGAGAGCTCGGTCACACTTTCAGCTTGACAGGAAAACTGGAGGTTACATAGGTAACCGTGTTTCTTTGACTGAGTGGAGGACCGCCAGAGCGGTATCCTAAGTTACCTAGTGGAGTCTTTCTCTGGTGCTCGTCTCTTTGCCGAGTATAAATATCAAAGTCGTCACCCCCGTGACCATGACGCTCAAGTGGACAGCCTATAAAGGCACGTCATTACGTCACGCACGTTCTCTGGCCATTCTCATCTACCCGAGTGACCAGAAGTCTGGCGGTCCTACACTCAGTCGTAGAACCACGGTTACCTACGTAACCTCCAGTTCTACTTCCTTTCATTCCGGACCGCCAGAGCGGTATCCTAAGTTACCTAGTGGAGGCCGCATACCAAAGCAGTCACGAGGGTTTCCCCACTTATCAAGTACAATTTGCAATGACATGGCAATGACAACAATTGTCTGTAATTTATACCCCAATGTCTCAGAGTAATATATGCAACAGACACTTTGTCAATGCTGAATTTATCTTTATTCAAATTAAGAATCCTTTGTAAGCATCACAGAACACACTGGAGGCATTGCAGCCACATTAAGCCTGTAAAATCTGGCAAAAGTAGATGGGGTCTTCCATGTTGCTGCATCACAGATGTCAGATAGCTGCACACCACGCAGAGCTGCCCAGGAGGTGGCAACTGCACGCACCGAATGGCATTTCACAGAGGCTGGAACTTCATGGCCTGCATTAGAATAAGCATGCACAATTACCTCTGTCACCCAGTGAGATAGTCTATCCTTAGACACAGCTGTACCCTTTCGGGGATCACCATAACACACAAACAACTGATCAGTGGCCCTCCAGGCTGCAGTCACTTCCACATACTGCCGAAGAGCCCTGACTGGACACAGGACTGATCTGTGGTCATCTGTAAAAGCAGATATAATTATTGGCTTGTTCACGTATTGTGGTGACAATACCTTTGGAAGGAATGCCGGGTTTGGCCACAGCGTAACCTGTTTACATTCAGGTCCCCATCGCAAACACTGTGGGCTGACTGACAGTGCATGCAACTCACTAGCACGCCGTGCAGTAGCTATGGCCAACAAAAAAGCTGACTTGAGGGAAAGCCACTTAATAGCTGCATTCATTAACGTCTCTAATGGTGCGCAGGAGAGGCTACTCAAAACCAAATTCAGATCCAATTGTGGAACCATTACTTTGCGACTGGGTCGCAGTCGGCTAACACCTTTAAGAAACGTTTTAATTAAATTATGCATACCCAAGGACATACCTCCCACCGGTCCTCTGTATGCAGACAATGCTGCCACATACACTTTAATTGTGGAGCAAGACAAACCATTCTCTAAGAGGCTCTGCAGAAAGTCCAAGAGGTTACTTAAAGTGCAATCCTGAGGGACAATTTCCTTTTTTTCACACCACTGAGAAAAAGCTCTCCATTTGTCTGCATATGCTCGACGTGTAGAAGGTGCCCGTGCATTCAGTAGTGTGTGCTCGATTCCTTGTGCATTCCAATATGACTGACTTGCCCCTAGGGGACACACCCATAACTTCAGGGTGTGGGGCCTTTGATGCCACAACATCCCATTTGCCTGAGATAACAAATCTGTTCTTATTGGCAGGGGGCATGGTCTGCCCCTCAGTAGAAGCAGCAGCAGGCGGGACCATGGCCTGTTCGGACAGAATGGGGCTACTAGCAGAACGGGTTGCATCGTCTCTTGGATCCGTCGCAACGTCATCCATAGTAATGGTAGGGGTGGAAACGCATACAAGTGGAAATTTGGCCAGCTGTGTGCCAATGCATCCTGGCCCAGAGCCTCTGGTTCGTCCTTGTCTGAAAATCGGACAGTGAGTTGTCTGCTTGTCTGCAAATAAGTCCAATTATGCATCCAACATTCGCCACAGCACTGTATGTTTTACGCACAAGTGTATCAGTCCGTTTATATTCTGGCTGTGGGCAGCGCGGTTCAGAAAGCAGCGCCTCACCAGCCTGCACAGCAAGTGACGCCACTACAGTTTCTACTGGTGGCATTGAATCCAAGCCAACTGACCCTGCATCTGCCATACTAGATAGCATACGAGTTACCTTGTCAGGCTGCATGGTCAATGCACTCTTGAAACCAAATAATAATTCTTTAATGAAGTCACCACATTGTGGGACAGCTAACTCATTAGCCTGACCAGAAGCACGGCAAAACAGGTTAGGAGCCTGATTAGTTGCACTAGGTGGAGCATCAAGGTTGAGTTTTAATTTACCACACAAAGATTTTGCTACTGATATTGGTTCACCATCATGACCTGAACTCAGTGCATCTGAACGCACTGATACTGGGCTTACAACTGTCTCTGTCATGACAGGATATTCATCAAAAAAGGAGTCAGATGCTGACACTGAGACCACATCAAAATCTCTCTCCCTACCAGGATCAACTGTATTAGATTCTGCTAAATGCTGTTCCTCTTTATTCTTTTTCATAGAAGCCAAGAGTGCTTGCATCTGGCCTATACCTTCAGTCAGCTGATCCACCCTGCGCTCCGAGGAGGTTTTCACCTTTTTTTTCTTAGGAGGTGCAACAACCGCCTCTGTTGTCCTCTTAACGCCGCATTCTGAAGAGGTTGTGTCTATAGGGAACAATGGATAATCTGATTGAGCATTCCAACGTGCAAGGCGGCTTTCACGTATTGCTAATGGCAAAAAACTACAGCTAGGACAAGGATCTGAAAGGGCCTGTTTAAGGTGCTCAGGTCCCAAACAAGATATACAAGGATCATGACCGTCCTCTAATTCCATAGGTGAATCAAAAAACATGCAGCTTGCCATTGCACAAGAAACGGGGAAAAATAATAATGATTAAAATAATAGTTTCAACTCTGCAGGCTAGAGCAGCCTGAACAACTTAATCAGTACAGTATCTCGAACCAAATTTACTGAATGACCAGCCGTGCCAACGCTGCTTGTCAACGTGTCTAATAATAACTGAAATATAAACAAAGATTGCTCAATTAAGGCGACACGCAGCACTTAACAGCGCTTACCCTCCAGTCGTTTAACAGGATATCGTGAAGCACAAAAAACGAAGCGATTTTTCCCCATAGGAATCAGTAGCAGAAACTCAAAATGCCTATGTTTTGTGTTGTTTATGAATGCTCAAATCGGTCAAACCGAGAAAACACAAGGAGTTTTTTATCATGTACGAAAATGTGTTGTTCATAAAGGAAGAAAAGTCAAGAAATTGACTGAAAAAAGTAGAAAAAATTGGCTTGTAAACCTGCATCTGCGGTCGGGAGGAGCCGAGTCAGATAATACTTGTGTGTGCAAATGGTTAAGATATAGGCTAATAATAATATATTAAGATATTAATACAGATATAAATAGATAATCCAGGTCTACCATCTCTCAAGCATTCAGGGTGAGACAGTCAGAATTCACTCAATGCTAAACGCCACACGTAGACACGATGTAAATAAGATATTATTTGCAGTTCAGAGAGCTTCGTTGATTATAAAGGAACATTGTGAGATTGCAAAAAATTGAAGTCAGTGACATCTTTTTAGTAATTATGTAGAAGCACTATTTGCTCGCTTTCTAGGCTGAATAAAAGTTTTGCTTTATGTGCTGCTAACAGGACCGACGTACACAAACCACGTATACAGCAAAGTGTCAGGAGTCACAGAAAAAAGAGAACGGATGAGATAGAGGAATGTCCGTACTGTACTGGTTTAGGCGCTATAACAAGAGAAAGTAAACAGAAAAACACAACATATGTTACGTGATCCTTATGTTATAAAGAGGAGCGATTTTTTAACTAAATTGAAATACTTGCATGCCATTGAGGCGGTGGATATAGGCTAAGCAACTTACCCTGATTGCAAACAAGCTATTTCGAAAGTGAATCCCGCCTAGAAAATGAACAAATAGCTCGTCCATGTAATCACTAAAAAGCTGTCCCTCACTTCAATTTATCGCAATCTCACGGTTCCTTTATAATCAGTGAAGCTCTCTGAACTGCAAATAATATCTTATTTACATCGAGTCGACGTGTGGCGTTTAGCATTGAGTGAATTCGGACTGTGTCACCTTGTATCTATTTATATATATCACAATATATTATTATATCTTTATATTATATTAACCATTTGCACACAAGAGCATTATCCGACTCGGCTCCTCCTGACCGCAGACGCAGGTTTACAAGCCACATTTTCCTGTGTTTTTCAGTCAATTTCTTGACTTTTCCTCCCTTATGAACAACACATTTTCATACACGATAAAAACTCCTTGTGTTTTCTCGGTTTGACCGATTTAAGCATTCATAAACAATGAAAAACACAGGCATTTTGAGTTTCTGCTACTGATTCCTATGGAGAAAAATCACTTCCTACCCTCCAACTGCATTTTGCGCGTCATCAGAATCACGTGATTGCAAACAACCTATAGGATAGAGAACGTGCATGATGTAATGACGTGCCTTTATAGGCTGTCCACTTGAGCATCATGGTCACGGAGGTGACGACTTTGATATTTATACTCTGCAAAGAGACGAGCACCAGAGAAAGACTCCACTAGGTAACTTAGGATACCGCTCTGGCGGTCCGAAATGAAAGGAAGTAGAACATACTTTGGCACAGCATGTGAAATCCAAATGATGATAAAATAGTCAGTGTACAGTCCTGTCGTTTTTCTGTCGTCATCATATTTACTATTTAAAGCCTCTTCTGAAGACCATTTACATTCGGTCATGTCTAATAGATTACAATACACACAGAAAAAATGTCTTGTAAAGTATTCATACGATGCTATGTTGGAATCCTGTTCTGTTTTTATTTTAGTATCATAAAAGTAAAATGAATTAATTTAATGACTGAATAAAAAAAAAATAATAAAGCAGACGGGGGGCATTATGACAATACAACAAAAGAACTGCCAATGAAACATGAAAACATGACAAGATCTAATTGCATATCTTAAGAAACAGTGAGCACTCAGCAACTCAGCAGTGCTTCTCTGCAAGAATCTGCTGGCTGGTGAGTTATACATTTCATAAATTATGGATCAGAGAGTCTTTTCTTCAGTCTGGAATACAGAATAAGAGAGTGGAGGATGGAGCAGCAACCTGGAGTGGATTATTCTTAGGCCAACCAAATAATAAAACACATTTTAACGTTTAGAAATGGTAGAAATGGGATCAAAATGTTGATATATCAATAACATTTCCATGGGAAATTACAAAGGAATATGAAGTGAACTGTTTTCAAGTTGCATCATTTACATTTACATTTATTCAGCAAACTTTTTATCCAAAGAGACTTACTTTAAAAAGAAATGAATAATACTATTGACCAATTACATTTTATCTCACATGAGATAAAAACAACTCAGTCTTTGCATTTGGTGGAGATTTTGAAATGTCTGTCTTTATAAAGGAGTCATTGAGTCATCCTTCAATGGATTTGTTTGAAGAAGAAAAAAGCAAGAAAGTACAGAAGAGTATAGAAGCCTGTTTAAAATAATTAAAAGGTAACTTTTTTCCTCACAATTATGTCTTTTTTCACACAATTATGAGAATTCTGAGAACTGCGAGATATAAACTCATAAATGTGAGATGCAAACTTGGAATTGTGAGAAAAAGTCAGGATCTTGAGTTTAGATCCTGCAATTCTGAATTTATAGAAAAATAAAGGTAATTTTACGTATTCATCTCACAATTCTGACTTTTCTTCTCAGAATTGTGAGATGAAAATATAAAATTACCTTTATTTTTTATTCTGTGGCAGGAAAAAAAGAACTGCAAGATGTAAATTCAGAATTTAGAGAAAAAAAGTCAGAACTGTAAGATGCTAACTCAGAATTCTGAGAAAAAAATGTGAGCACTGTGAGTTTTAAACTTGTAAATCTGAGAAAAAAAGAACTTCAAGAATGGGAATTACGAGAAACAAAGTCTGAATTGTGAGATAAAAAGTTGCAAGCCTGTTTTACTTTTTTCATTTTTATTTTGTGGAAACAGGCTTACATAAGAATGCAAAATGAATAACGTCATTATAAAACATGAAAATGATTTCTAGAATGTCCACACACAGCACATTCACAAAACCCGATAAATGTCTTTTTCAAGACAAAATGGAATTGATTTTCAGACATTTATACTCCAAAAAAGATGATTTTTATGCTTGTAATAAAAAGCACTTGACTTTAGCCATATGTACACCTCACATCTGTCCAAGATTCAACACTACTAAAGTAAAATCAACTCTGCAACCTGTACTTACAATAAACTACTGTCTCACCATTTGAACTATCATGAATGATATACAGACTGCCTATCCTAACCGCTGAGCATTTACAAAAAGGCAGGGCCAGAGGACATACAGCATAGTCTCCTGTAGAATTAACTATATTTATATCCTTCTCAGGGTAACATTCCCATTTCCCATTACTTTTCCACCACACTGAGTAGAAACATGTTGACGGAATTTTCCACATTCTTCTTAGCATCCCAGTTTCTTTGGTCAAAACCCGCAAATATTCTCATTTTGCCAGAAGGTTGTCTAGTCCTGTTTAAGCTTTATCCATATTTCTTTTTTCATTCTTAAATTAAATGACTGTTTCTTGCCCTTAAAGGGACTGTGGTTGGAGGCTATGTATTCGTCACGTTTGGTTTCCCAAATTAAATCCTTTGTGATGTTGTGTATATTAAAATGACACTATGGTAATTTATTGAGAAGAAGCGTCATGTAGTCGCCAGGAAAAGCAGCCAAATGAAGGGGAACATACTTGGGTGGGTTCCATAATTGAAAACAGACATTTTAGTGGCATGCTGGAGACTTAAAAATGGCCTTTTATCAACAATTTCATCTCTAGTCTTTTGTCCAGACAGACCAAAAATTGTCAATATATTATATTTTGAGGGAGTTACATATATGTCCACTGTAGTGGACACCATGCATCAAAGGTATAAAAAGTGAATCAATAGAACTAAATGTGTGGTCTTAAAAAATCATGTTTTTAAAATATTTACTATGTGAAAATTGTTTGAATACACATAAGAACATTCAGTAAGAACAAGCTATGTCATGACGGCACAAAAATGTGAAGTGTAACAAACACAACGTAAGAGTGTGTGTCTATGGGGCAGGGGTGTGTAGGGCTGTGTGGGGCAGTGTGGGGGGAGGGTGGGGGTGGTGGGGTATTCATACACATGTGAACGCAAATACAAACACACACAAGCACACACCCCCTCCCACCACACACACGAACGCAATCATGCACACATATATCTGCACTCATACAGTATACATGCCTACAGTTTTATATGACCTAATAAATAAATATAGACTGTACGCATTGAAATAAATGATCAAATCTGAAGACTACTTAATATTTCTGTTCAATAAAACCATTCAAGTGTAAATTATAATTTATTAAAATATACAAATAAGGCATAACCTTGGCCCATAGGCAGAAATATACCCTTTGATGTCCACTGTAGTGGGCGATATATTTTCTGTCACAGAAAGAAATGTACAAGAAAAATATTGATAAAATCTGGATGAATCTATTTCTGACATCCTATTTAACTGATTTTTTTTCTACCTGTCTGGTTTTCTGAGAATAAAAGTATTTAACACTTATTCCCAAGGTACATGGTGCATCCCCTTTTTCCGGCCGCCATCTTGAATATATTATGCAATATCTCAAAACAAAAAAATAGATAAAAATACAACAATTAAATGGAATTGTACACAACACTTTGGGGGTTCGCCAGTTGGTGGTTGGGACATGATGCTACATCCTAAATGGTTCAAAATGGCTTCCAAATAGCTGTCCACTGTAGTGACCACAACGCATCAGAGGGTTAAAATTATGTTTTGGCATTTTTGTATATTTTAAAATGCAAATATAGTATTTGTAAATATTATCCAAAATCTATAACAAATTCCAAAAGAACCTATTTTTTTTTATTATTAGTATTGTTTATAGTAAATACATTTACCATAAACTCACTGCTCATGTTTGGAAAACTGATTTTGGTCATTTTTGCATGTATCTAAAATGCATTTGATGTGGACATGTAGGTACAAAATCAAAAATCAAAATAAAAAATATTTTTCAAAAATATTTCTGTCAGCTGTGAGTTTTACAACAAATTCAAGAATATATTTAAACATATTTTAGGAAGAAAAATATTGTAGTACTATATTGTGGTTTTTTTTTTTTTTTGGCATGAGTCATTTTAATGCATATTTAGACAAAGTAGAGCACTTTCATTTTCTACCACTTCATGCAAAGTGAATTAGGAACCAGGCCCAGGTGTTAGAAGTTAACTCCTAAAACTTATATCACAAGTACATATTGTTCTATGGTTCGACTGCCCACTGTGAAACATTCCTCTGCCAGGATAGATACATCTGGCAGCGAAAACTGCATTGGATTAAAAGTTCAAAAGACTTACTGGTTTTATCCATCTGCCTTTGCGGCCTTGTACGGAGAGTAAGCACAATCAAAACACATTGTTTCCATGATAAGGTAACTGACAGCAAGGTCAGAGCATGATAAATCTTGCCTGAGAAAACCTGGCGTAAACCATTTGACTTGGCCTACTATGTTGCCCTATCTGCTTCACAGTATCTGGTTCTAATGTGGTGCAGTCACAGCTCTAAAGCACATGACACTGAACAAAGTTTGAACTTTGATAAATATATGGAATTCTGTTCACGCTACTGAATGACTGCTTTCTTTTCAGCCAGGGCTGTTTTTATCTTAGTCAAAGTCAGTGTCACCTGACACCATAAAAGCGACAGATCACACCAAGTCCAAGACAGAATCTGAAGGTTTTTTAGCCTTGATGTTTTGGAGATTCTCTGAGATTCTGTGTGAGCCTGATCACACCCAAACTTCACACAGCTGACATTCACTTCTCATTACATTGCTGGACCTCTCCCTAAATATCATCATGCATATAAAATATGCAGAGAATTGTGTGTAAACCACACAGGAATAATAAACGGGTCCAAAAACAAGCAAAGCCTCAAATCATTTAACAGAATCAAACAGGAAGCTTTCCCTCATTTTATTTGACTTTTATAGGACTGTAAACATTTTTACTTTTGAGTTTAAAAAAATATGTGTTGCAACTTGCAATGTGAAAGCCCTCTAAGTTCCATATGTAACAAAATGTGTTTGGATTCTATGGCAACCAAAGAGCTTGCGCCATAAATGTTATTTATCTTTCATCTATTTATTTACTTATAAAAATAAAAGAAGTTTGCAAATGAACCATTTTCCTTAGGGCTCTGACATAATTTCCAAGAGTTAAGTTCATTCCAGTAAGTTGCATGTATTAAATCACAGAAATGCATATGAAAAGCAACATTCCCGGGCCAATTTAAAACACACTTTACACTAAAGAACTCTAAACAGCTACGTTTCCATTACCCTTCAAATTGCGAAAATTTAAATTGCGGAATGAAAATACGCCCAATGGAAACACATCAGTTTCGCAAAAACTCCCACATATCGCAAAAAAAGTTTTTGCGCTTGTATGAGGGGGTTTTTCAGGCAATTCGAAAAAGGAATATTTCAGAAAACTGCAATGGAAACAATTTTTTCGCATTTACAGGTCACCTGGCGTATGTAAAAGTCCAACGCTATCTCACGACCAATTTGTACGTGTTTTATGAGGTGGCTAATTCGTACAACCTCACTCCTACGATTTTGTATGGTTTCTGTGAATGGTAGGTTTAGGGGCGGGGTTAGGTGTGGTCCCTCATAAAAATTCCTACGAATTTGCCACCTCATAAAATATGTACGAATTGCTGTGAGATTGGGTTGAAAAGTCACATGATCATTCTTTAAAAAACCTCCAAGAAACACCTCATACGTGGCCACTCTCAAGTATAAGAAGCTTTCCTTGCCATTAATGCTTGGATAACCCCTTATTTACACTGCACACGTCTGCGGCACATTACAGCTCCGACACAGCCACAGGAGCTGATCACGGCCATTCTAGTCAATGCTTGCGTTTACACCAGCCACACCACAGCAGATTTCAGAAGCATCCCAGAAGTGGCTCTGTGCGTTACTTCGCTAAAGATACATGCCTACATCTCCTTCGATTAAAAATAATGGCTAGTGCGGTGGCTGCGATATAAGTAAACCTACCAACATCCATTGCCACGCTTATCACGAGAGGAAAAAAAAATACATTTTAGTCGCATAACATCGGTTAACGGAAACGCCGTCAGTTTGCAATAGTTTTTATCAACATTTGTAAAATATTGCAAAAGTTTCTGTAATGGAAACCAGGCTTACAGCATGACTAAAATCAACACAAATAAGCATACAGAATATATAGAAGGCATAATTAAAGCATTGTGATAAAACTAAAGATAAAACTGAATGTGGTCCTTGAGAATTCAAATAGAACAGATTATGGTTTATTTGCTGCGGTCACAGTTGGTTAAAGCATAGTTCACCCAAAAAATAAGAATTTGCTGAATATGTACTTACCCTCAGGCTATCCAAGATGTAGATGAGTTTGTTTCTTTATCAGAACAGATTTGGAAAAATTTAGCGTTACGTCACTTGCTCACCAATTGATCCTCTGCAGTGAATGGGTGCCATCAGAATGAGAGTCCAAACATACCCCACGTGACTCCAGTTAATCAAATAATGACTTGTGAAGCGAAAAGTTGCATGCTTGTAATAAACTAATTCATCATCAAGATGTTTTTAACATCAAACCATTGTTTCCTGCTAAAATCTCTATCCAAAATATTGCTTTCTCCAGCATAAAATCATCTCAGGAGAGAAATATGCACAGATCAAGCACCATTTACAAGTGAAAACAGTACAAAGTATGCTGGTGGATTTTGATGTGAAAGAACAACAGGAGATGGACTTTTTACTGGAGGAAGCAATTCTATGGATATTTTGGACTCGTTTTGAAGTTAAAAACATCTTAATAATGGATTTTATTTATTTATTTATTTATTTATTTATAAACGCAACTTTCTGCTTCATAAGACTGGTTGAACTCTCATTCTGATGGTACCCATTCACTGCATTGGTGAGCAAGTGATGTAATGCTAAATTTCTCCAAATCAGTTCAGATGAAGAAACAAACTCATCTATATCTTGTCTAGCCGTAGGGTGAGTACATTTAAATTTTTTTGTGAATTATTCCTTTAATAAAGGACAGATGTAGCTTATATGTTACGGAGCATGAAGAGCCAAGGACCAATCAATGTGCTTGGTGCAGGTTAGTTGGTCATGTAGGACACCTTCCAGGTCTTTTAGCATCTGTGGATAACCGTGTAACCTTTCAAAGAGATGGAAAAACTGAACCGAGGAGATCATGGCCAAAAGGACAAGAAGTCTTATTGGAGCTGAGCATGAAGTGATGAGCTGCCATCTAAATGTCAGAGCATCCGTGATCTTAAAGGTTGAGAAAGTTGGGTTAAGGTTAAGGTTTACAAGCATGCGTTTACAAGTAAAACCAGGAGAGGGTTTTCTACGCCATATGGATTCAGCATGACTCCAGTCATTAATCACCTCACTGGTATGGCCACAGTATAAGGCTTTTATTTGCATTCAATGTTGTGTGCGCAATGTCAGCACTAAATGAATGAGACTTGATTGCATCTGGTACGTCCAGCGGCTTTATGGTCACAGTGGCCATGTGAGATCAATGCTGTAGCCAGCATGTTATGGGGTTTGAGGTGGACCATAAATGTGGCTGAAGCTTCCTCTTTCCCTGTTCCTTGCTTAATTAAGACAGCTGGATTAAATTATGCTTTTAAGAAGCAGAAATTTCTCAGCTGGCTCGTGTTTTTTGAGTTCAGCACACAACATAAGAGGAACAACTTGCTTGCAAAACAGGTAAGAACTCTGTGAATCGTTTGATCTATGTGGTTAAAACACATTGTAAAGGTCATAGATTGGTTGAACTTTTCATCCCAAGATAATATGGCAGTTATCAAAGTTTGCATGCGAAACTGGATGTAAAGTGGATGTATTTTAAAAGGCAGTAGTTGAATAATTTGGTAAGGCTCTGTTCCCAGTCTGCAGCATGTCAGGGAGCGCTTGACAAATGGCCCTATTTCATTAATTATCCTTTCATAATCCCAGAGTTTCCCCATAATCTTATCCTGTATTCGTCCCAAAAAGGCCCGGCTTTCTTTTAGTTGGCATGGTGGGTGAACAGCTGCTTGGAGTGGAATGGCCACCAAAGAGCAATTACCATGACAAAAAAAGGCACACAACCATTTTCCCATCAGTCCGTGCTGCTCAGACATCAAACAGCGCCATTAAGGTTCTTGTGAAAGTGAAGATTCATGTGCCGTTTAAAACCCGGTGAGTAATAAGTCTGCCGTTTCTTTCTGTGAAAAGTTTTCTCGGCCCCTGAGGGGTGCCTCAGACAGGATATCCTGGGAGCTGGGCTCTAGAAATAGTCCATGGTTCCCCTTTCTGAAAATGAGTAGTTTTAACAGCACAAGTCATTAGAATGAATAATGAGGCAGATATGACAGCATGGGTTGCTCGCTTCACCTGCACTTATTTGCCCATGGGTCCTCGCTCTGTGTTTCCATTGCACCGTGTGTGAACTGATCAAAAGCGCATGTTCTGCTGTCTAAAGTAGCAGATCTACACTTATGGTATAATCCTTTGCTATCAATTAATCCTCAATGAATTTAAAAAAAAGAAGTTTTTTGATGAATTAAAAAAAAAAAAAAAAAAAATATATATATATATATATATATATATATATATATATATATATATATATATATATATATAATTTTTTTTTTTTTGTAAGGGGACAAAAATTCATTAACTCGCTAAGTAACATTCCAACTGACGTTTTAATGGTTAAAATGTAAAAGGAATATATTTAGACTACATTTCAAAAGTTTAGGGTCAGTAAATCTTTGAAAAGTAAGTCTTTGAAAGAATTTTTATGTTCATCAAGGCTATATTTATTTGATCAAACTTAGTAATATTGTAAAATAATTTTACAATTTCAAATAACTGTTTTCAATTTTATTTTTTAAAAAAAAATGTAATTCATACTAGTGAAAGCAAAGTTATTATCAATGTTGAAAACTGTTTTGCTTAATATTTTTGTGGAAACTGTGATGCATGATTATTCCATTTTGATAAATAGATGATTAAAAATAGTATCATTTGTTTGAAATAGAATAGAAATAGAATTTTGCTGTAACAGTTATTTTCATCACTCAATGCAATTTGATTAATTTTAATTTAGTTAATTTAATTTAAATTCATTTTAAATTTAAGTTTCAGTTACATTTAATGGATATGCTCACATAAAAAGTTTCTAAAATGTATTTTAATATTTAGACATACATTTTCATGTTCTTAAAGTACATTTGAAGAATTAAATAAAATATATTTTCACTTTGATTTTCAACGTGTATTTATACGACATTCCTTTTTTCACATTTATTTATTTATTTATTTATTTATTTTCTGTATGGGTCCGTTTAACATATATTCATTCATATATTTAGATAAAGTTGAGTCTTTTATTACAATATTTCTGCAGGCTGAACTTAATGGAGCACTACAACATGATCTAACTTCATTCCCACAAGTCTTTCCAGCTTCGGCTACGCCACTCTTCCATGCCATACATGCAAAAGTGCATTTCCTTTAGACTATTGCCACAGCTGCTACCGATTTCCTCCCTCTGGATTTTGCCAGCACAGTATCAGTCCCTCTCCCTGGCACATTGGATCTGCATTGGCTACAAAGGTAATACAGTGGAGAAAGCAACAGTTTAGCCAATTCAAGCACTTTGTGGGTTAACAGAAAAACAGATTTTTGGAGAACCGCTGATTTACACACACGCCACGCCAGCGGTGGAAGAGAACGTACAGCAAATGTATTTAGGACATATTCGCAGTCTTTTAAACGTGTGCGCAGCTAGAGGTGAATATTAAAATACTCCAGCAAAAAAACCCCAATGCAATCCTGCTGCTTTATTTGACTGTATTGTTTCACCAGCTCTTTCAGTGAACTGTATGCTGTTCACTACACAACCTCAGGGTGTGCAAGTGCTGAATAGCTCATTAATCATGTAGATGAATCTATTGTACCCATTCTGATGGCACATGCTGTGGAGATGTCTGTAAACTGACGGCCATTTGGCTGAAAAAATCCGTTGAGGTCTCATGATTTCACAGTGAGGTTTGTGGCTGAGTTTAACCCTCTGAGTTCTCACACTGGTTCTTTGATTAGTGGCACTGGTGTGTTGTTGCCATGTGTCATTGCAGGCCCGCTGTGCCCCTTACGAGACAGATGGTACTAATGCGGTTAACATCTGTGTGTGCCCAGTCCTGCTGTTGATCTGAGGGTTTTGAGAGATGGCGTTGTCCGCAGCAGGTTCTTATTGGTGTATCTGAACGTCTGTGAAGGCCATCAAGACTTTCTGTGGTATTAGGATGATTTTAATTACATAGAAAAGTGGGTGGACTGACTTTTAGGATGGGCCATAATGCTGCTCTGGTTTTCTACACCAGAATCTGGAAATGCACAGTCAAGCTAAGACTTTGTGCCAAGGAGAATGAAACACGATGAAACCAAGCATACTACAAGCGTAAACAAAGCAGCTGTAGGACCCTGTCCAAAAATGTATTTCTGTGGTATCATAAAAATAAAGTACAATCTAAATATTTTATTGGTTGTGCTTGCTATTTGAACAAACACCTAATGGTACTGTATGTATTAAATAGAGAGAGATGTGTGCTGTACTTTTCTAAGTGGTCAGACATTTTTTGTTTAGCAGATGAAAAAAAAAAAAAAAATCCCAAATATTTCATAAACTGAGAGACTTGAGTCATATCTAGAGACTATAGCATTATAGAAACCTATGTACGGTATATGTATAGTATGTATGCATATATACATATGTATGATGTATGTGAGTGTATATATATACAGTATATGTATGTGAGTGTGTATGTATGTATGTATATATATATATATATATATATATATTTATATATGAGATAAACATGCATACATAATCATGCAATATGTAAATAAGTAAATCTATAAAACAGGGCAAAAACCAAAACGGTAACCTGACTTTTTGCAGTGCAGTTGAAATGAGAATAGGACATATTAGCACTGTTCTGTAACCTCATTGTTGTTTTTTGCACATTATTATATATTCCACTCACAGCGTTGGTCTGTCTCCTACAATGATTTCATAAAGTCTTCCATGTATCCATAAAAACCACTTGGCTGCATTTGTTACCTCAGATATTTAAGTTTCCATATACGATTCAGTTGATTCCTCTTTGTCTGGTTTCAGTGGATTGCTGGTCTTTGTTAAATGAAAAAATGACTGACAGCCCTCTCTACACAAGTAGCTGGAAGAAACCCACTCTTAAAGGTCTTAAAACAATAAGCCACCAGTGGCTGAACATGGTCCAGTGTGAAGCCAATGAAGACCATTGGAAAACAAGTTCAGTGCTGAGTGAGAGTGAGGCTTGAACATATTGCCTTCTCATCACAATAGCTGAAGAAAAGAGCAGACTCGCTAACTAACATTCCAACTGTCAATCATCAGCCTTAAGCAATGGCCTATGTTTTATGTCAGCTTCATTCTAAATGATATTTTGCTCACATGCATATGCACACTTTGCTAAGAGTATGTGTTAGTCTCATGTGACTCATATGCACACTTTACAATCTGGAATGGGATATTATACTTCCCAACATGACATTACATCTTTTAAAAGTGTACTATTCAGTTATTTTGTTACAAGCCCGTAGTGTTACATTATGTGTATCGATTCAACTAACTCGTTCGAAAACATTGATTCACTCAGCATAGAAACAAGCGACTGTCTGTACGAGCGAGTCACTAAATCATTTACTCAACCGATTCGTTCAAAAGCACTGATTCATTCAGCAGTGAAACAGGAGGGAGGCGATTGCTTGATTTTTTTTTAATACACAAATTAAATGTATGAATTGTAAATTACTCAATATTAACCAGCTGTAAAAGCAAAATCACACAATCTGATGTAAACTGATATTGAGCTAACCAAGGTTGCAGCATGTTTATGTTTCTACTTTTTGATAATCATGCTTGCGTACACAGATTGAAATTACCGCATTATTATGTCTTAGATCACAAACACAACAATTGAGAATATAATAAATAAATGGGAAAAATCGCACAGCAGCATATACAGAATATGACCATTATAAATAATAATAATTTAATGGAGAACCCCATCTTATATTGACTCACCTATGCGGACAGGAACAGCCTCCACTCCTTTTTCTCCTCCACTTTTTTCTGTGGTATTAAACCTCTCATATGCCACTGTTATTAGTAATCAAAAATTAAGCATCAAAAATTGGCAATATTAAGAGGATTTAGCATTTCCAATTAATGTAGGCCTGTTACATTCTTCTTATTATTAGGCCTATTATTATTATTAGATTACTTTTATTATTTAATTACATGAAATCGCTGACACTGTCATTTGGATTTTTGTTGTTGTTGTTGTTGTTGTTGTAAAATTCACATAGAAATACAGTGCTTCCTTGTTATGGGAATTAAAATGGGTAATAATTGGTAAAGATATAGCATTCTTTTTGGCCTTTCCAAGGAAATGTCACCAGTAGTAGTGAAAGGAAGGTTATCTTCATCCAGCTGGCTAATAATGAAACTGATTTAGGCCATGCAACAAACTCAACAAGCCTCAGAGGAAGTATAACTCCATAAATGAGCTGATGTACTGAACTTGAAAGGCTTTTTACAACTCAGTATTATTTTGCATCCAAGTTTAGATGAGCAGAAAA
The DNA here is from genome assembly GCA_039654775.1 of Spinibarbus caldwelli. Classification (NCBI taxonomy): domain Eukaryota; kingdom Metazoa; phylum Chordata; class Actinopteri; order Cypriniformes; family Cyprinidae; genus Spinibarbus; species Spinibarbus caldwelli. The sequence goes on along the minus strand of CM077238.1, from coordinate 8,308,115 downwards.
TGATGTGTGTTTGCATGCTATAAACCAAGCACGTTTAATAAAGTACTGAGCTGTTTATTGCTGTAAGAGAAAAAGAAAGACCCCAAATTCATTTGATGTGGATTTAATCTGGCTCGGACCTAAAAGTCCAAGTTTTCCCTCGAACTACTGTAACATTAATTACACTGTACACAAACATTCCTATTGAGTCATTCAGACATTTTTCCTGTCATCATTCTTGTTACAGTCAATGTGTAATTTTATGGTGCAAAACTCCCGACGTTCCTTTTAAATACGGCACAGAAATCATTTAGCTGAGTTATTCATGACCCCTGACCTGTCCGGTGAGAGGAGATGGCACTGAGGCGTGCTAAAACAGGATGTGAGCGCATGAAGGAAATGAGCTATGCTGGTTGGTCAAAAGCTTCAGGATATAATGGATTTACAGGATGTGATACTACTTTGGTCAAGTGTTTGATCATCTCTGGTGACACTTCACACAAAATGCAATGGATGAGAAAAAGGAGTTTTATAGCAGCCAGTAAGATGTTTTTAATAAGGCTTTTTCAAACATGCATAAACTGAACTGAATGTCTAAAGGAATAGTACTCACAAAAACTGTCTTCAGTTTACGTATCACTTTCTTTCAGCAACATTCTGCAAAATATCATTTGTCTTTTCTAAAGAAATAAGGTTATACAGGTTTGGAATAACATAAAGGTGAATAAAATGATGGCAGAGGTTTTATTTTTGGGTGAACTATCCCTTTAAATACTAAATACTAAATTGGTCATCAAAGTAAAGGACACTTAAAAATAAATCTCAGCATCTCTTTGTTTTCTTTATGTGTCTAGATAAAGCCCAACCTTGTACAAAGATTTTAGTGCAGAGTTATGCTTTTTTGAGCCAGAAAGAGGCCACTGGCGTGCTTTACAGTTTCCTCATCAGTCTCTGTCATTCTTTTCATCTTCTCCCAATGCTCGGGCTCTATGACCTTACAGACTCGCAAGATGCAGATAAACACAGATGTGCGTGAAAGGACTGAGTCCCTTCTTTTTTATTGGTCAAAGCAGCATCCCATCTTTCAGACTGAAATAAACTTTGCCAAAGGAGACCAAGATAACAGATGTTTTCATAGTTCTTTAAAATCGAACATACTAAAAAACACATGCACATTAGACATTTTACACCAATTGTTCAGCCCATTCTCACAATGTTAAAATAATAGATACTGTTTATGTGTTTATACTGTGTATATATACAGTATCTATTATTATTTATTATTAAAAATACCTAGGTTTAATATTGTGAGAAGTTGAGAACTAGGCTACATAAAATTAAGCTGCTTTTTTATAATAATAATAATAATAATAATATAATAATAATAACAACACACACATACACATGTAGTTTTATATATAAAAAGCACTATATATTATTAAAAAGAGCTTGGTTTTATATTGTGTGGTCTTATTCAGTGACATTCATACATTTTAAAATGTGTTTTAAATGCAAATTACTTTTGGTGGGGTGCTGGATTCCATTGTTATTCAACAATTTCAGCATCAAATTCATATATTCAAGTTCATGGTAGGATAAGACCAATGTGTGGTCAGGCAGATAAGGCACACCTGAAGCTCTGGCAATGTCTCAAAAACATATTCTGCAAAATGTGGCCATTTTTACATCCCCAGGTGTGCAAAGACCATTACAGAACAGAAATGCAACACAGCTCTGAGCTTCCATCTCAGGCCAGTGGAACAGAAATAACATTTTTTTTTTTTTTTTCCAGCATTGGGAATACTAGGAATATTTAAAGACAGGTGTGCCAACCCTTTTAACTCACAAAAACTCACATAATTACAGACCTTAGTGTACTTTAATTATTCTTTAAATCCCAGAAGCACCATTTTCATTAAAATGCTAATTTGTACAAACAAATTAAAGGCTGACATAGTGGTGAAAAAAAAAAATGTTATGTGTACTGGCAAAATGGGCAAGTCTCATACCCACTTACCACTGTATGCTGTGCACTTTCATAGCTTGCAGTAAAAACAACACAAATTTAATGCAACACAGATTTAAAACACATGGGAAAGGGTGTAGTGTTAAGCAATAAAGGAACTCGGAGAGGAATTTTACTTTTCAGAACACCAAAAAGTCAGTTGGATCCTGCAATGCAAACTATTATTCATCGTTTAAAATGATGAATGTAGAATGCTCTGAAAATGATCACATTAAATTTGGTGCATGAATTATATCAACAGCCCATAACATCAATGGATTCATAAAAGCGCATATTAACAAGTCGAAAAACAATACTCCATGCATTGCACTGTAAGTCTGTTAGCCTATCAGACTTGGCATCATGGGTAATCTTTAAAGAAATCTTTTACAGTGTAAAAAGCATGTTGCAATTGGCATTTGACATGCTGAGCTAATGTATTTAGCTCAGGGGCTAAATCAGGAAATACAAGCGCTGTGCAGAATTAAATGGAAACTATCCGCTGTCGAAGAGAGTCAGACCACTAGTGGCCACTGACAGAGCCAATGAAAACATGTATCTCTGTCTCAGCTTGACTGTGAGACCACTGCTGTGGAAACCTGAGGAAACACAATAGTTCTCTGAAATTCATTATACTGTGATCTGTCACCATGGAATGGTGTGAAGTGCTCTGTGTTATACAAAGGGATGTCAGTCAAACTCTTACAGTACTTGTTAGCAACAAGTTGTCACAAACACAAAACATTATCACTGAGAATTATAAATGTACTTAAAGGGATAGTTCACCCAAAAAAATTAAAATTCTGTCATTTATTCACCTTCATGTAATTCCAAACCCGACATATGTGACAAAAATGCATTATTAAGTTTGTTGCATATGTCGTGAATTCAGTTTATTCATTTATTAACTCTTGAATCAATTGAAGGCCCTATGACCCATCACCCCAAACGTTATTTGACATTTTACGATCGCAACTCGCAACTCCCCCCCCACCCACTGAACTTGATTTTGAGGTGGCCCCGTAGCAATTTTAGTGCACAGGGCCCAGAATTCCTAGCGACGGCCCTGCATATATGTCTGTGAACGATCTCCTGGCCAAAGGATCCTCAGCCAGATCTCAGCCAGATCTCAGCCAGATCTGATAAGCTTTACGACCTAAAAGTATGTAGAGAGAATCTTCCTCCCTAAGCAATTCTCTCTAAAACTGACACATACTGCTATAGGAAATGACGTCGTGTATTAATTCATAGACAAATTTTTCTATGACTTTCCTACCATGCATATCCCCATGTCTTTGTGTATGATTACTACTGTTCTTGTATATGTTCTTGTGTACTGTATACTGTTTTATGCATGCTTATGATAGATCTCTAGTTAATATCACCTTATACATGTTTGGTCTCTATCAATTTGTCTTCGGATGATCTAAATAACAGTGTATGTTACATGTTGATACCTATGCAATATATTAGTGTCCTAAGAATCTTTAGTAGTTTTTGCGTTAACCCCAGGCAAATTATAATATGCAAAATACCATGGCCTAAGACAAAGACCCGCCTAGTTTTTAGTTTTAGTCTTTTAGTCTCTTCACTCGTCTCCCATCCGCTCTCCATCTTCTGGTTGCTAGGTCCCAAGGCCGGCGCTACTGCGTCTGGCAGGCCTCAGCACAACCAGTCTGCGGTTCTTTTAGATCCTAAGAGGATGAGGAGGATGTGAGCTCCTCAGCAACCCTTTAAGTTTTGCGCCAGGCCTTGCGGCCTTGACTTTCCATTCAACCAACGATCCTCGGACATCAGCAGATCTCTTTCTTAGCTCTTTTTCACTTTCTACCTGGGAAGAAACTCCCAATCACCATTGAGTCAGGACATCTTTGGAATTCATCACTCTTCAACCCGGAAGAGCTTGGAGAACTCCAACACCACCAAACCTTCAAACCATAAGAACTTTCATCTGAGACTGCATTCTGGACACTCGCCAACGACCAAGGCAATGCAAGTATCGTACATTTAACTAAACGAAACAGAGGTTTAGTATAAGTTATAGACCCCGTTATAAATGGCACTGATGGTTTTACTGTGGTTAACTGACTCTTTCCATAACTGCATTCTCTGTTGTTTCTAATGGCTTCATTCATCCACTTTAGCTCCCCTTTGTATGTATGCATGAGTGAATGTTTATTCGTTACATGAGTTTCTGATTCTGACTTGCAAATAATTGTCCCTTTACGATTTTGACCCTCGCTACATGCTCTAATACATTAATAGGAAGGTATTTTCTGTGGCCACGGAAATATCCTTTCTTAGTGTTGATATGAAATTACACTGAATGTTCGCTGGACGAGCAGATTAGCTGATGGCAATTTATTCTGCTACAGTTTATTACTGTAGGCTGCTGGGCGGGTCTAATCGCTAGGCTGAAGAAACAGCCACATAAACCACCGCTCCCGAGTTTATTCCTCTCCAATGCCAGGTCCATCACACACAAAATGTACGATATGGAGTTATTGACAGCCAACTACAACTCATTACGTGACTGTTGTGTGATTATAATAACTGAGACCTGGCTACACCAGGGGATTCCCGACACTGCTGTACAGCTGGAAAACCGCATAAGAGCAAAGGTGGAGGACTTTGCATGTACATATTAAATGACTAGTGCTCACAGAGCCGTATTATAGAGAACCACTGCTCATCTGATATAGAATCCATGACAGTTGTATTTAGACCCTTTTATCTGCCACGAGAGTTAACAGTGGTTGTTGTTACTGCTGTTTACATTCCTCCTGATGCTAACATTAGCACAGCTCTCACCTATTTGCACAGTATCATTAGTAAACTATCAGAGGGCCTATCCGGATGGAGTTCATATCATAGCTGGTGATTTCAACCAGGCATGTTTAAAGACTGTCCTTCCAAAATTCTCACAACATGTAAAATGTGCCACCAGAGGAAGTAACACACTTGATCGTATGTATTCTAATATCAAGCATGGCTATAGAGCTGTGCCTCTCCCACATCTGGGTCTATCTGACCATGTCTCACTGTTCCTTGTCCCAGCCTATACTCCCCTCAGGAAACGGATGAATCCGGCTACTAAAACCATCAAAACCTGGCCTGAGGGAGCACTATTCCAACTACAAGACTGTTTTGCTAGGACTAAATGGAACTTATTTAAACATCAGAATGTAGCAGAATACACACAAACTGTTCTGTTCTGCAATGTCAGCTGTACTGACATTGTCACTGAGGAGAAGTACTGCACTTCCTGCGAGTCCTAAAGAAAAAGCGCCTGTGTCAAAAACTACTGGTGGCATTCTACCGCTCTGCCATAGAGAGTGTTTTAACACACTGTCTTACGGTGTGGTATAGGGGCTGTTCAGGAGCTGACAAAAAAGCTCTACAGAGGGTCATAAAGAATGTGCAGAATATCACTGGGTGCCCTCTCCTCTTACTACAGGATATTGCAAACACTCGGTATCTTTCCAGAGCAAGAAACATTGTTAAGGACTACTCTCACCCCGGTCATTATCTGTTTTCCCTTCTACCTTCGGGAAGGCGATACAGGTCAATTAAAAAACGCACGGCCAGATTTTCAAATAGTTTCTATCCAAGAGCCATTCAGTCCCTGAATTAAGGGATGCTTTGCACTATTTATTTATGTCAATTCTTGTGGACTGTGCAATAATTTCTGTATTTAGAACTGCACTTTATGTCTTACCTGCATCATTCACGTTTTTTACATGGATTTGATTACGTGCAGTGGTCTATGTGTATGTGGTTATCATATTGTAGCACCTCTGTGTCGTATTGTAGCACCTCTGTGTGTAGTCTCTGAAATTTCATTGCATTCCGATGCAATGACAATAAAAGCTTGAAATTTAAAAAAAAAAATAAAATAAATACTGTCAGCCGATGTAAATAATTGTAATTAATCATAATTAATTGTAATTATTTATATACATTTCCCTTTTTGAGCTGATTTGCTACAATGCTGACGTGATTTTTCTAAAACATGATGTATGAATAATCAAGTAAGCCTAAGTTGCTTCAGTCCACATGTAAGAATTATGCTACAAGGCCTTTTATTTGCTAAAAAGTATAAACTACCAATCAGATTAGAGAAGGCATGAAGAAGATTTGATCATGTTTTATAATTTTGGAAATATGAATATGATACAGTAGGCTTTAAAGGGTTAAGATGCATGCTCACTAGCTTATACTAAGATTGTCATTGCTATCTAAATAAAATCTGACAAAAACTCTCTGTAACAAGTGAACTGAAACAAAAGCTGAATCTAAATTTAAGCTTGATAATGGAAAATGGGGTTGATGTTGTTACTTTCAGTTTCCATCAAATCTTGTACATTTTCTATGCTCATTAAATGGATTCTCCTGGGCAAGCATGAATTTACAGTGTGCCTTCAGCTCTGAGAGAGCTCACGGTGAAGGTAGCGGTTCTTCTGCTAGGCATTCTTTATCTTAATGGATGCTCGGAACTAGCAGCAAACAAACTTCTGTAGGACTGGATTTGCATAACTGGGTCATTAACTGTCAGCTGTTGTTCTCTCTTTGGGGAATAACTGTCAGTAGGCGGGTGAGCCTTCCTTTGCTGCCTTGCAAAGAGTGTGGGAAAGATAACTTAATTCACAGAGAGAAAATAACACTTCTTTCTATTTCTGTTGTAAATGATAAAGCATTAGGGGAGACTGGGGCTTGTTGTCACACGGGGAAGATGTCACTATAACAAGGTATAACTTAACTCAGCAACTACAAGGTTTTTAGTCTTAAAGGGATAGTTAACCCCATTGTTATTATAGTTAATAATAGTTATTATAGTTAATTCATAAAAGATATTTTAAAAAAGCTATGAAAACGACAAATTACTATTTAATGGAAATCAAATTACTAAAACTTTAACCAACATTAAAATGAAGATGAAAAATACACAAATAAATACTAGTTTAAAATAGTATCTCATTGATACCAAAATAACACAGGAAAATAATAATTCTGTCATCCTTTACTCACCACAGTTTCATTCAAAACCTGTATGATGTCTGCGGAACACAAAAGCAGATATTTTGAAGAATGTTTTGTCCCAAAAATGAAAGTGGTCTAAAACATCATTGGATCCCATTGACTATCATTGTGTGGAAACAGAACAAAGTCAAACAGGTTGGAACAACATTAGACTTTGTAGAGATGAACCAGGGTCCTAAATTGCCAACTTAACCTAACAGCTTTATTTTAAGTGGAGTAAAAAAGCGTATTCAGTTACCCCTTTGTTTTTTAAAAAGAATAACTATTTATTACAGCTTTATGGATGAATTCAGGATACATAATGACTACAAATTAAACATAAGGTCAAATTTTGATTCAGGGAATTCAGAAGATTTCCTGTGTACACTCATAAGCAATATTCTAACTTAACTACACTGAACCAAAAAGCTTTGATACTGTAGTCTTTGACCTGAAATACCTCAACAGTTTGCATGCCCTCTGATGCTTTTCATTCCAGCAAAAGCTGTTCCGCTAAACATTGACACACTGTAATAAATCAGAGTGATTTTGTTGTCAGAGCTGATGGCGAACTGGAAAGTAGTCAAGTCCCGCTATCAAGATTTTTTAGAATCATCCCATTAAGATCCATTTATGCAAAAGTTTCGTTAATTTTAGAAATGATCACAGACCTTTAGAAACTGATGCAGATGAAATTACATATGTTGGTCCAGCACATCTGGGAACAGTGCGATAAGAATGATGCCCAGTTGATTTCATTGGCTGGGATTCGCACAGATGTCACTCAGGCCAGGTGTAGTTTTAATCATTGGGCATCAGAACAGTTCAAAAGACCTAAAACCAAAGATGACAGACAAATAGGAAAAATAAAAAATAAAAAGAAAGCCAAAAGGTCATTTTCATTTGAGCACAAGGTTAAATACTGTACTTGTAAATAGTTGTTCATGGAATTGTGACAGATATCAGTTTGCCAGTGTAATGTGCCAATCTAATTTAAACATAAGGCAATATAATGTACTTTAGAAAATACTTTATGGTAGTGATAATGGATAATGAACATGAACTTTACAAAATTTTGAAAGTAACAGAATTCTGTATAGACAAATAGATAGACAGACAGACCATGAAATAATTTATAATGAATATGACATTTTCACCTATACTCTGCACAGCTAATATGTTGGATTCAAGTGCTTAATGCCATCTATGACTAAAGCCACTTGGAATGGTTGGACATATCCATGTGGAAAGCTAAACACACTTAAAGGGCTTGGTTTTGCTTGTTTTGGATGCCATCTTTAACAGACTAGCACTGATATTTCACTGGTGTTTAACCACCCATGTACAGACTGACATTAGCTAAACCTTTCTTACAAAACACTTAGGAGAATGATTAATTTCACATCATTTCCTATGTTATGAAATGTGACTGACATGAAGACAATGACAAATGTAGTTTCTTCAATCACTCTCTCCGATGTAATCTAACCATTTGTATTTATAAATAATCAGTACTTATAGATATAAATATGCATGTAGAAATAGATGTACATACAGTGGAGTCCAAAAGTCTGAGACCACCAGTAAAAATGCTTCTGTATTGCTTTTTTTAAATAATATAATATAATATAATATAATATAATGTAATATAATATAATATAATATAATATAATATAATATAATATAATATAATATAATATAATATAATATAATATAATTCCATCAATTACGTTTCTGTTAAGTTTGTTTATTTATTTATTTTTAAAATCTAAAACATTGCTTATTTTTTCATTGCATGGCTTGTTGTTTTGAATTTGTGTGTCAGCATGCAGTGCCAATTTCAGATTTAATACTCTTCGTGATGATTGGTCAGCATCCTCTGGGAGATTTCACTGCGGTTTGTGTCAGTTACCTCACCGCTGTACATCAAGGCCAGCAGCCACATCCATAAAGCTTTTATACATCCAAAAATCTGCCAGAAAACTCACTCGCATGTTCAGTGCTGATGAGTCACAGATTTGTATACAACATTTCTGTAGGGATACAGTTTCAAAACAATAATTTACGTTATTAGTAAAACATATGATCTAATTTTCATGTGCACGATGCATGTTTTATTCTGCTGTTTCAATGCTGAGGCAGATCTCGTGGAGAATTATTATAATGCAGTTTTCATGAAGGTTAAAAGAAAATAATAATGATAAATCTTCAATTTAATGTCATGCTTCACTGTATATGCAATAAATATGCATATGCAAAATTAAATGTACAGTAACTGTCAAAATAAATAAAAAAGGTTGTGTAAAATAAAATATTTTTAAATGTCTTGATCCCATTCCACCTTTCTCCTCTTCAATTTACTGTCATGCTCCACTGTATATGCACTGAATAAATGTATAGTAACTGTCAAATGAAATAAAAAGGTTGTGTCAAATAAAATAAAATATAATAAAATTGTGTTGATCCCATTCCACATTTTTCCTCTTGAATTTAATGTCATGCTCCACTGTATGCACTGAAAAAAATGTACAGTAACTGTCAATAGAAATATAAAAGCTGAATAAAATAAAATAAAATAAAATAAAATAAAATAAAATAAAATAAAATAAAATAAAATAAAATAAAATAAAATAAAATAAAACTTTTAATCATATAGGCACCCAAGATTTATCCTTACCACTATAGGATAAAAAAGCTATTTTTTGTAACACAACTGCCTTCTCAAACCAATTTTCTAACTGTCAAAAGAAATAAAAAATTGTGTAAAATAAAATAAAATAAAATGAAATAAAATAAAATATTTTAATTGTCTTTATCCCATTTCCCCTTTCTTCTCTTCCATGCTCCACTGTATATGCAATAAATATGCATATGCTAAATTAAAAGTACAGTAATTGTCAAAAGAAATAAAAAGGTACCGTAAATTAAAATAAAATGAAATATTTGTCTTGATCCTATTCTACCTATTCTACCATTCTCCTCTTCAATTTAATGTCATGCTCAACTGTATGCACTGAAAAAATGTACTGTAACTGTCAAAAGAAATAAAATAAAATAAAATAAAATAATCATATAGGCACCCAAGATTCATCCTTACCACTACAGGATTAAAAAGTTTTTTTTTTTTTTTTTTTTTTTGTCACACAACTGCTTCCTCAAACAAATTTTCTTAATGAATGCCAGCCTCTCCATGGAAACAATGACTTTTAGCTTTGAGTTCTTTTTCTTTTATATTCTTTTATGCAACTCCTCTGGGTTACACACAGCACTCCTCTCAGCATTCTCCACCTTCAGGCTGTATACTCATACAAATGGCTTTACAAAGTGAATAGCAATTACTTTAATTTGAAATAAATAATTTAACCTATTACTCATGGAAAATAGATACAAGGATGTTGAAGAGCATTTATTTCTAGCAGCAATCTGGTCCAAATGCACTCAAGTCTTTTATATTTATAACCGATCTTACTCCTTCTGATCTGGTTGTATTGAGTTGCATGCTTCATTCAAGAACAGAATACTGATATATGCACTGACATTACAAATAAAATAATAATGAAATCTAAATCTGAAACATAATCAGTGCATGAAAGACATCATTAGGCTTGTAGTACAAGTTAGCAGATTTTCTTCAGATGTTCGGCTCAATTATCCTCTCAGAACAAAACATCCCGAGATTGTAAGTAAATATTTACTGACAGTTCAGCAGTAAATAAGATATAGTACATTCAGGATATTTTTAATTTCCGAAGACATGAAGACTTTGATGGTAAACATTCAAATAAAGTTCAAACCCATGCTGTAACTGCTTAAGAGGCTCTTAATATTTATCAAATGTGAGCCAAAAATGCAAACTCTGCAAATACATATGAATGAAATCGTGGGCTGTTGTTTTTAGCAAGTGGTGCCTGCATGTTTCAGTCATTGTCAGTACTAATGTGCCTTCCATGTGTGAAACACAAGTCTTTGGCCTAATGGGGAGGTCTTGGCTTTATGGTACACAGATGTGTGTTTAGAGGGTCATTTGCTGTGGGTGTAGTATTAACTCAAGTGATTTAAGTAACTGACCTCACGATCATTTACAATTCTGTGACTTCCGAGAAATGAGGACTCTGTATAATAAAAGGGAAACTTTAGTTCCAGTTGTAAACACACATGCACAGACTATGATACATTTACATTTAGCAGACTCTTTTATCCAAAACAATAGAAGCAATCAAAACGAACAAAAGAGCAATAATATGTAAGTGCTGTGACAAGTCTCGGTTAATTACATTTAGTCTGTTGTTAATTACATTAAATACATTTAAATGTATAATGCAATACATTAAACTACCCTAAAAACTGAAATCATTTAGACAATGACTTCAGTACATCTGTTCTATGAAAATATGATTTCTTTGAATGTATTTATTTAATTATTTGTTTGTTTATTTTAGGACGTAAATTTAAAAATGTCTTGCTGGTGTAACTGGTGTACACTTGTCACCTGTTCTATAATAATATTTTATATATATATATATATATATATATATATATATATATTTTTTTTTTTTTTTTTCCCATCATGCCAAATGAAAAATGTCCGACCACTTAGATAAAATATATACAGAAACAACACAAAATAATCTTAATAATTGAAACATTATTTCTTTAAAGATAATCAGCGAAGCCAATTTGTTTTACAATATTAATATTTTAAAAATGGTGTAGTGTAACCAACTTACAGGAAGCCATTTTTGTTATGTGTCAAGAGAACCATAAAACACAGACCCCATTAGATCCCTCATGACTGTTTTTTTTTTTTTTTTTAAGACATTTGCCATTTACACATTTTGATTCGCTATAGTGCCATTGATTTACTTATGCAGCAAATCTTTTATGAGTGTGTGTGGATGTGTTTCACCTGGTTCTTGTGAAGTCTTTGTACTCAGCCGCCTTACTGAGTTCTCAGAAGGATGTAGAGAGTCTTTGATGTAGATCAAACCAGCCTGTATGATTTTATGTTCCCACAACACTTCTTTCAGGTGTCAGAACTGTTACATGACAATCACATTTCAAGTAAATGATTAGCCTACAAACAGAAACATCAAGGCTAATGAAGCACAGCACTTATTAATATTAAGCCCTATAGAATTCAAACGAGCATATTCTTTGCACTTTGAAGTACGTCAACAAATAATTTGAAGAACAAAACACTTTATATAAAGTCAAAACACTCCAAAATAAGAGTACCACATTGCACTCACCTCATAGAGTTGTTCTAGCAAATCCACATGCCTTCTGTAATGTAATGCATTCTAGAGCAGGTTCAGACTGTTGACAGGGAACGCTGAAGGAGGCATCACAGAAATATACTGCCTTTATTAACACATGGCTGAGTGCTTCTGATGTTCAGCCATTGCAGGTGAAAAAAAGACTCCTGCTGTGCAAGCAAAACACAAGTTACTTTTATACCTTCAAAACCTGTGTGGAATTTATATGCACTGTAATTCAATTGCGGACATAAAATATAGAACATGTTTTCGCAGATATTATACTTCAGATGTCTTGTCTGTTATGAATTCTGCTACAGCTCCATACAAGTGGAATATTCCAGCATGTATAACTCAAGTTGGAGAATGTAGTATTTGAGAAGACTGGTAAACAGATGACGCCAATGACTAAATTCTGAGAAATCAATGACAGTGAATTAAGCCATAACCTTATATATATATATAAAAAAATAATATTATAATAACCAGAGGTAAAAATTATCACTGCATTTTGTTGTAAATTAACACGTTAATGTTTAGAGTATCTGTGAATTCCATTATTCACATAGAACTGAAATTAAAATATACAGTATATCATGTTGCTACATTGCTGTTTCGTTGTGAAATATAAATTTTGGAAAACTTCTGTAGATATCTGGCTTAGTTTCGACATGAAGAAACAAACCATATAGTGTTGCGGCTTGAACAGTAGGTCAGATGTTTGACAACTGCTATTAGTGGTCGGTCATATTTTATTTTTTTCTGTGGGAGCCAAGCATTAGCAGGCACAAAATGTGTGACTGAATTCTGGAAATAAGCCTAAAAAAATGCAACCCACGTCTGCCTGTATTAATAAAGCATTCTATGAAGAAAGAAGTTGCTTATAATAAGTGGGCAACACCAATTATTTCTTTCCTCCCGTCACCTATTTATAATTATTTTGAGTGGCAAGCCACTTTCAAGCTTGTTCTGTCAGACAAAGCTGTTTGATCTTCTAGAAAGATTTGGCAACCTCTTGAGTGGAGCAGGAGGAACAATCTTTGGTGGGCCTTTTTAATGACATTGAAAGCCTGTTTAAGCATACAGCCGATATGTGTGCCAAACACTTGATTGATGGGTGTAAAATTAGGGAATTTTTGTTCTGCCCGAGGTCAATACTGTTCTTCAGGTTGTTGTTCAGGCACCATAAGGCTGCTTTGGTATCTGCTAATGGAATGGGATCTTATTGTTATTGCATATGAGTCAAATAATAGTTCGATATAAAATTATAATGAAGGTATGTGGTCTGCTGGTCTCTGAGACAATTTTGAGTTTGGTTTGTATGATTTATAGTTAAATAGGTTCCTAATAGCCAACAGAATTTCCCAACCTAATAAAGAAAAATGACTGGTTTTACATTGACAACTTAATGGTTACCTAAGAAGTAGGCCACCAGATTTAAACTATACTATTTAATAAAGGAAATGAATTCAGATATTATATTTACAAACACAATACTCGTAGATACTCAGATAGCTTCCATCTTGAAATGATTAAATTAATAATTAATTTTTTTCACAGCCACATACAGCATTCGAGTTTGCTATTTGGTGAGTTCATAAATAAAAGAGAAATTCTGAAGAGGGATTAAAAAACAGTAACATGGATGTCTTAGATTTAACAACAGTACAGTGTCAGTTATGGTAGGGTGACACCATTGAGTATAAATTTCTTCTATAACAAAATTAATTCTATAACTTTAAAGTTACTCTCAAAATAATGAACAACATTTCACTAAATATTTCATTATAGAAAAAAGTAAATAATTTTTGAATTGGTCTGTTTATCCTAAATCAACTATTAAAATCAAATTCAATTCAATTCAAGTTTATTTGTATAGTGCTTTTCACGATACAAATCGTTGCAAAGCAGGTATACAGGAAATTAAGTTTCTCCATAATATTTAGTAGTAGCTTATCAGTGGTGACTATGTCAAGTTGATGTACATATGGCAAAATGTACGGTAAAAATTAGTTAATGACGTAATCAAACAGACAATGAACACTATTAACAGCAATGATTATATGTTTCAATCAAACTTAGAGCACAATTCGGTAGTTCTGTGTGTTGTTTCAGGGTTAGCATCATCTGAGGTCCTCTGAGGGGTTGGCATCATCTCTTCTCATGTGTTTGGTCATCTCAGATTTTTTAAGGGTTGGATCCAGACTGAAGTTTGGGTAATTCCTAGTTACCATGGGATGTCAATCCCATGGCAGCAACAGAGAAACAAATAGAGACATAATTAGCGTGCCTGCTGTTCCAACCAAGCAAAAATGATTTGTTCAACCCATGCTAAAGAATAATATGATTCAACAACGATTCATACATAATAGAGAAAAGTGTTTGGTTATTCCCAGTTTGCTTGTGTGCAATCCTAGCATTTTGTCTTGCTAAAACACAACTTGTGCTGAAAAATTATAGTTAGTTACTCCCCAACGGTGATAATATATTGGTGTTAATAAATATACACTGCTCTTTGTGTATACGTTTGGATCATTGTTTAAATGTTCATCCAAAAAGGTGTCACATGAGTGTTGAACACCAACTGTTGCTTCACATCTGAAGAAGTGCTGCACTTCTTCACTGCTCCTAATGTTTAGAAAGCCAAACTTTTGGCACATTAATCAAATGCTAATGGAACTTAAAGTCTATTGTGTTTGAGACAAATGGCAAATTAGCTTCTAGGTGAAAGAATATTCAAGTTTATGTCCAAACAATACATTTAAGAATCCAAATCGGGGGGAAAAAGGTCCAAATAAAGCAGACATTCATGTCAATTTGAAGACACTTTAGCAGGGTTAAGAATGTCAACAACTTAGGTGGTTTCTTCCCTTGCATTTTTTAAATCCATTCAAATCTCTGGGAAAATATTCACTTTCCTATCAGTCAGAAATCACCCTAAACCACTAACCTTCTAAAACTTTTTGGTAGTCTTCCAAACTGAATACCTTCCATCGGGATTCGTATCATAACTGTCAGAAACTTCAGAAACACACTGGCCTCCTCTCTCTGAAACCCATTTGTAAACAGGGTCCCTAACCCTAGCAAAGTATCGAATTACCGGAGAGAGCCTGCCAGGATGAGAACTACACAGGTCAGCTACTGCAGAGGACCTGTGTGTGCTGAGCAAACCCAACAGTGTCAAAACAAGGTAAGACAAACATCTCCAATAAAGGCTGTGTCACGCCTATGCATCCACCCACCGGTGTCCCATTTCTAACATTTGAATTTTTGTCCCCTATGAGTGTCCAAACCTATTAGCAACATTTTGCACTCCCTTTCGTCACATCGCCGCAGGGCTGCAGATTCTGTGGGACCTACCGAAGGTGCACACAGCCTGCCAGTGCTCCAGTTTTGCATGATGGATGAATCCGGTGGCTGGTTGGGACAGATCGTCTGCTGTAATGGCTCCCTAAGGACCCCAGTCAGCAATGACTGGAGCTCAGTGGATAAATAATGAGCCACAGGGCCCTGCTAGACCCACTCTGGGGGTCCGACAAGGTACCAGCAGCACCTTGTGGTACAGAGTCAGCGGTCTGTTT
This sequence comes from Spinibarbus caldwelli, assembly GCA_039654775.1. Taxonomy (NCBI): domain Eukaryota; kingdom Metazoa; phylum Chordata; class Actinopteri; order Cypriniformes; family Cyprinidae; genus Spinibarbus; species Spinibarbus caldwelli. Next base: position 8,292,276 of record CM077238.1, on the reverse strand, counting down.
TCAGCAAGATGATATTCAAAGCATTAAGAGAGGGAAAGTCAGTTATATATACTCCAAACATGTGCTCTGTTCTGGAAATAGAGGCCTACCTGTCATGCCGTACGCACTCGGAAGGTAGCAAAATCCATCCTGTAGGGTAGTGTAAGGTATGCTGGCTTCACTTCAAACATCACTTTGAAATTCTGATGGTTTGTGTGGCTCCAAAAGCCTCTGAAGGCTCCACTGAGATGTTTTTGTAAGGTAAGAAAGCAGTTCTGTGCCATGAGGCATTGAGTGCTACGTTGACATGTTCCTTCAGTTTAAAAAAAAACAGGTGTTGGAAGGTAAAACCTGCTGTAAAATCCAGTTTAAAGTTGGCATGAAATGGAAATTCATCCTATCTATTATCTAAAAGCTCGTTCACACCAAAGACGATAAGTATAAAGATAACGATAAAGATATAGTTCTAAAAGTCGTTCTGTTCACACCACATTTATAACAATAAAGGCACAGAGAAACGATATCGTTGGAATCACTTTTAGAACTTTTTTTTTTTTCCAGCTGATGAACAATAAAAACATTGACACTCAATCAGAATCCATTCTGCTATAACGAGCTCAAGAATTTAAAGCGGCAGACGAGCGTGCGCTTAGAATAACAGACGATATTGTTCGCTGGTGTGGACGATAAAATCGTTATCTTTATAGTTATCTTTATAGTTATCGTTCTTGGTGTGAATAGTGCTTAAGGCTATGTCTACATTAATCTGGATATATTTAAAAACAGCATACACTTGCTCACACTGACACGTTTGAAAACGCTTCCTTGCGAATACGTCCATTTTCACAGCATGTTACAATGCGAAAACAGCGTTTTCAAATGGACTTCTTCAAAAAGCTTGACAAAACACTGTCCCAGTGTGGAAAAAAAGCCAAAACATAGACAAAAAGATGTGTTTTCATTTTTATCCAGATTAACGTGGATGTAGCCTCAACGAATCTTATTGGTTCATCCATACATGCGTTTAATTTAATTTATTTTTTTGGATTTAGTAACTTTTAAACAAAACATCATAGCTCAGTCTTCTGGTAAAATGACAGATTCTCCAATCATTTACTCCCCTTTAAATCCCGCCCCTTTCTAACAATCAACTGCAAGCTTGTGTTAAGATTCAACAACCAGTTTCCACCCTACATTTTTTCTTTTTCTATAATTTATTTACGTCACAATATGGAAGATCTGTCACTACTTCTTTTACATCACATTTTTAGATGGTAGCTGTGTTTTGGAACATAGTAGCTGGTCATTCGCTGGTACAAACTCTTTATTTGACTAGTCAACCATGTTCCCAAAACCATTCGGACCACCTGAAGCTGGTTATATAAGCTTGTAGGAGCTTTTTTGCTGGTCCAAGATGGTCTACCAGCTACCACATTCCAAAACACAGTTACCATCTCAAGCTGGATTTTCCAGCAGGGTAAACTAATTTTAAATGGAATGACGATGGTAAAAGGATGAATTTCGCATTTATGTTTGGTGTAAGCACATCTCATGTGGCCATTCAGGAAATGAGCCTGATTCCTATACAGTACATCTTGGCAAAAGATTAAATTATTACACTTAACAGATGGTTGGGAACGAAAGGAACCAACCAAAGCGGCTGATGATGCCAGCATCCACATGCCAGTATTCCTCTGAGCAACGATCCTGAAATGGAGCATGAAAACCAACAATATTTAAGAGGAAAAAAGCAATGCTAAGCATATTCGGTTGGTGACATACAAAATGGAGCTAAATGCTAAGTGTTGAAATGCTAATGCTCTTTTTTTCTGTTGCAGAACAATATGCATGACAAAATTCTTAGCTGTTGTTTTGTTAAAAAAAGATCTTCCAATAATCCGTCTTTTCTCAAGGGTTGCTAATAGTCTTTCTGTCTGCAATTCATCTGAGAGGCTAAACATCACAGCACAAGAAAAATTACTCTTCCTACAATCATTATTTTGAGTAAGCCTACATTTTACCATTAACATAAGTGCATTTCATATTCACCATTTTTCATTTCTTAAATGAACTCAAATTTAGACCCTATAAAGAATGTTTTGTTTCCTAACAAGCCTAGCGCCCAGAGCTAAAGTCTTTCAGCTGCTACTCACTGAGAAAATGGATAATAGTGCTTTATAGTGTGATCACATAAACAGTGATTACTCCTCGATGAAGCTTTCACCAGGAAAAAAAAAATAAAATAAAAAAATAATCCATTCGCATGCGTGTCAAGTCAGACGATAAATAATGCTTTACTGCAAGATATTATAGCTCTCAGAGTGGGTGTACATTTAAAGTGGGAACATTATGTAGAAATATGTGATGAGAAAGTCTTTCTTGTTAAAAGTGGAACAGTTAAAGGTCAGGAGAGTCATGACAGAAATGAGAAGCCGTATTATGATGCATAGGGGGATTCATTATACCTTCTTGACACCTATATTTTAATATTTTATAGCAACATAATGAATCATTGTTATATGAGATATGATTACATATAGTAGTATTCTAGTTTATGCACTGTAACCTGTTTTACAGTAATTTATTAATACTTTATTCACCGTACTCTAAATCTAACTATTGCAGATTTACTTATATGCATGAAAACATGAAAAACATTTTTTTACCCTAAAATAAATCATATGAGCAGATACAAAATTGTTAGTTTGATGAGGGAGACTATATATTATATTTTTATATTGTACCTAATCAATCAAGCTGCAGCACCATAAGTATAAATTACATTTTAAAATCTAGAAAAATAGAAAACAATTATTTTAAATTGCAACAATATTTCACAAAAGTCCTGTTTTTACTGCATTTTTGATCAAATATATATGCAGCTTTGGTGAGAGACTTGTTAAATTTTTACTATTACACATTAATTATAATTCAGAAATATTTACAAATGTGTAATATGTGAAACAAGGATATTAATGTAAAATATTACCACATCAGAAAATATATTACTCTGTTTCTCTAGACATCTATCTTGTTGTTTTCCTTATTCTAATTTCTATATATAATTTATTTCTACGAGTAGGAATGCATCTAACCTTTAAGAAAGGCACAGGTGCTACAGCTCTCTACCTTATTTTTTATCCCATTTACTGTCAATACTCGTTGAAAACCTCATTATATTGTGCACCGAGTTTGGATTGAAAGGTTAATAAGCAGCATGTGTCTGGGGACAAATCCAGCTCAGCAGTGTCCCTGGACTACGTCCAATTTTTCTTTGAATTGATCTCCACCTGTCTTGTTGAGATATCTGCATCCGTTCGTCGGCCCGTAACTAGTTAAACCCAAAAACATGCACAACATACCCACCTGCCCACACAAACACTGCGCTGAACAGATGCAAAGCATCCCAGCTGTGAGACCCAGAGATAACATGACACAGAAAGAGTGTGAGGCTGCAAACAGCAATTTAGTTTGACAAGGTTGTCATTCCTCCTTTTTTGTCCTTGCCCACTATGTCAACTGATTATAACTTATTTAAAAAGAGTCTCCAGTTTTGGCAGGATGGCTGTTTCCTAATTTAGATGGATGCTATGGGATGACAGTGGTCTGGGTTATATCGCTCACTCCTCATTTCACACCCAGTGTGATTACACCGTCCAACACCATTCAGGCCGACTGCCAGTGTGGGGCATGAAGATGTGACATAAAGCCATTCCACCCTTGGGATATTCAGTTTGTTACCTTAATAGGGTGTTAGACAAGCCTTACTGACAGCTGAGACATGCTCTACAGCAGTATCTCTCAGAATCACCTGTGCGGTACAACTTACTCAAGTCCTGCCCATCATAACCATCACATCACATCTCAAGAGTGTGTTAAGGTTTAGAAATCAAAGCAGAATTTATTAAAGGGATAGTTCACCCAAAAATGAAAAAGGTGATCATTTGCTTTTTATAATCTTTATATCTTTCCAAACTTGTAACCATTTTGTCCATACAATGAAAGTCAATGGGCTCAAAGATTTGACATTTGGGTTTGGACCCAAACATTCCTCAAAATATCTTTTCTATGCTTTCCATCAAAGAAATAACTCATACAGGTTTAAAATGACATGAGAATGAATAAATGAAACAACATTCTTAAAAATAAAGGTGCTTGAAAGGTTCTTCACAGAAATGCCATAGACGAACCATTTTTGGTTCCACAAAGAACCATTCAGTCATAGTTCTTAAAAGAACCATCTCTTTCTTATTTTTTTATAATCTGAAGAACCTTCTTTCGCCACAAAGAACCTTTTGTGAAACAGAAAGGTTCTTCAGATCTTAAAGGTTCTTTATAGAACCATTTAGACAAAAAAAAAGGTTCTTCTATCTATGGCATTGTGAAGCACCTTTATTTTTAAGAGTGAATGTTTAATTTTTAGGCAAATTATCCCTTTAAGCAAGGTCGTAACACAATAGTCTCTGAGGGGGACCTTCATATATATGGCCCTTCGCCATATTGGAACGGTCAAAACCGGTCCATGAACATGTTATAGCATGTATGAATATCTACATCTGCAATAGACTTCAACTGATGATTTTGCTATGCTAAAACAATATAAGAAGAAAAGGCTTTAGCTAGCAAGATACCATAGTTTAACAGCCTGTAATAACAAGTTAATACAAAACACACACACACACAAAACCAACACACTATCACCTGTGGAAGGTTATCCCATTTCATTGGGAATTCTTGGCAATTTATTCAACAAGAGGCTGCACAACGTTGTGGCATTTTGGAAAACTCACTGATATTTCTCAAAGAAATGGGATGACCTTTCACAGGTGACAGTGTATTAGTTTGTGCTAAAGCCTTTGTCTTGTTGTATTTTGTTAGTTTAGTGTGAGTGACGAAACTTTGACTGTTCCAAGATGGTGAACGTGTCGAATGTGGCATCTACAGTATTTATGCATGTCTATAGGGAGCCTCCAAAAATTACAAATGCTTTACTGTAAACCAATCGTGAATTTCAGCACAGCGCTTCAGTGTTTAACGGTGAAAGAGTGCGAGGTAGAATTTAAGAAATGTAGCCAAACATTTGACAACTGTTTACAATAGAAATGTTAAACAACCAACTGTAATATCCAATGATGCATGCTACTCAAAATTTCAGTGTTTTGAATTGAAAATACAGATTCATGTAATTAAGAATTATTGGGTGCATATTATTTACAAACAGTTAATTACTTTTTATTCTTGTTCTTTTACTATTCTCATTTCTTTTTTACTTATTCCCCTAAATCAGTTTAAATTTATTTAATTTCTTTACATGAATATCATTACCTTTGGGGTCTGTTACTTCCTTGCATTTAAGAGAGGTTTCAAATGATATTTTGTGCACTTTGGAAGGTAATATAGGACCAAACATTTCCAATTCTTTACACATAACATTACAACACCTGAATCAATATTCTATTGGCCACCAAACTTGGTCATTTTTGCCAAACTGTATTTAATGTGGAGATTAGCTTGTATTCTTTCGAAATACTTGTGTGGATCAAGTTTATGACTAATACTGGTGCACAGGAGAAAACATTCATGCATTATCATACAGTCGAATCAGATTAGCATTACTGTGCTGTTGCTTGCTCAAATGTTGCATCATAAATTCAGTTGGGGAGAAAAATTACATGCGCATCAAGACGTCAACTTGATGAATTGCAGGCCACTGGAGCTGCTTATGTGACTTCCATGTTAAACATGTGGCCAGTGGACAGACAGTCATCTTTACACTTGTGAGCTGCAAAAATAAATTAAAAAGACAAGCTGCTTTTAAAGAATTTATATTGTGTAAAGCGCTATAATACTGTAATAAACCAACAGAAAACAAAAACATGCAATATTTGCTGTGCTTAGCCTTAGATTTGAGTCTGTGTCTGGATGACTGGTTTCCATGGAGCTAAATTACACTGTCATCTCAGTAATTATGATTGATTCCTCTGACAAAATGAATATTACAATATTTGGCCTGCAACATCTAATATGTGAAGATCTTGAGGAAAAAACAGAAGAATAAGCAATAATAATAGTCATGCTTGCTTCAGTTATTTATCTAGTTTATTTATGTATGGAACCTGGATGCAATCTAATGCACAATGAATAACTTTCCTATTTTCTTGTATTATGAGATTGTATGTATATTGCCAGTCACACCTTGACTCTTCCAATATACAGCTCCGTTACTACATACCTATCATCTCCAACAGAAAGTGAAGAAAAATTGAATTTCCTTCACGCTTCAGAAAACTCTATGAAAAGCCTGAAAGAGCTGATACCACGTTGTTGAGTTTAGCATTTTATGCACAATCCCTTTCCTAATACCCCATCTGTCATGCAATAACATCAGCTATTGGGTCCAGAGGCGAAGACTTCCACGTGTCACGCACCGCGTTGCCCTCAAAAGATACCGCGAGTCTGCCCGAGGCTGCTGGAACCGGCCAGCCAGATCAAAGGCCCAATAGGTTGTCTGCACATTCCTAACAGTATTTGCTTGATAACAGCTGGCAGATTTTCTATATAACAACATAATAAGAAAAAGGTGCTCATAAGGAAACGGTAAGCTCCTCTCCTTTACCAAAGAGTTCTCTTTATGCGAAAGGCAATACTGTAATGATGAAGTGGGTCATGAAAACAAGATACAGATGTTTTGATTTCCTCCATCGCTGGACATGGTGGATCTGAGACTTAATGCCTAATCAAAGAGATCAAAATGTGCACTTATTGATAGAGAGGCAGGAAATTATATCGCGTGTGATGGATACCTGTGTCGTATGTGATTTTGGGTGAGATTATCACAATATTACGATCTCTGAACCTTGGGTCAGGGCTACGAGCCAGATGAACTGTCGAAACAGGTGAATGCTCACAGTTACGCTTTTATAGGTGTGGATGGGAAAAGAGGGACAATTATTCGTATTTTAATTGCAATTACATGAAAATGTATTACAGTTTAAGTTTATATTAAACACAATTAGCCAAATTTTAGTATGCTTTTTTGACTCAAAGGAGGACGTCTAAGAAGTGTGTTGTATTAAGTGTATAAATTTTGAACATCTTTGAAATATAGTAAAAGTGTACTGTTGAATGTACTGACAAGCATTTATGGTAAACTAAAATATACTTTAATGTAACTTGTAAGTCACATATTTAAATATATTTGTTATTACACATTACTAATGATGAAGTTGCAATTTAGCACAAATATTAGTAAAAATAGTAAAAATGTTAACATTAAATGTAATATTGAATAATACACGGCAGTTAAAATTTATAACACTTCACATGTGCTTTATAGGTTAGTCAACAGATTAAAACAAGTCTACTTCTTTAAAAATGTACCTTAAAGTAAAACTTCATTAACTTCCAAAATACATTCATTAATATGTAATCAGCCAGTATATCTTTTTAAAACATACTTTTAATTATTATTTTAACAATTAAGCACACTTCTTTTTCACAAGGGTATGCAAACATAACCACATTTCTCTGAATTAAATCAAAGTCAGTTAATGCATCAATGCATATAATGTGCACCATTCACAAATGTGTTCGACTTTGCTCAAGGCTGTCTAGAACATACTTGCAACATTCCTACAGTTTATAAATGAGTAACATATAAATGCATGCTGCAAAACAGCTCCATGCATGCTTTCATGAGGCTTGTTCTGGCTGCAAGCAGAAACATTTATATTCATTTGTGTCATGAATATCACACAGACTTCCCTTTAATGAATCTTATTAGTACATTAATTGCAGCTGGATCATGGCTAATTATTACACTGATTAGTTGAGCAGGCACAGCTGCAAAACAAAAGCCTGCGGAGGAAATATCGAAAGTCAAAATTAATCTGCAAGCCCTTTAAGCAGTTGTTTAGAAAAAAAACACTAACTACTATTTCTGCAGAGTACATCACGTATACTACACAAGTATTCAGTTTTCCCCCCACGATTTATAGTAAATAGCCCACTTGCTACATTTGTCTAAATGTGCTGTAGCCTATAAAGTGAAAAACTGGTGTAAAAATTTTCATTCAAATACACAGAAATATTAACATAACAGCAGTATGCAACTTTTTTTAAAAAACAGAACTGTGCTACATTTTTGTCACATAACCATTACGACACAAAGAAAAAGTTTACATAAAATAGGGTTATTTAGAATTTTGTTCAAAGTTTGCTTAAAAATGTGCTAACTTTCGAAAAAATAAAATAAAAAGTAAATTTTGACTTTTGCATTTAAACTTTAGTATGCAAAACTTTTTAAACAGTAGTATGCTGCATTATTGTCACACAAACATTATGAGACAAGTTACAGAAAAAAGCTCTATGAAAAAGTGTAATTTTGTATTTCTAATTTGTGTAAAAATTGGCTTTACTTTTCAAATAAATTTGGGTAAATAGTGACTTTTACTAATGGTTATATGCAAAACTTTTTAAAACCATAGTATACTACAATGTTTTCATTTAACCATTACAAAACAAGTTAATAAAACAAGTAAATAAAAACAATCAAAAAAGTTTCTGTAAATATGTGCCAACTTTCCAAAAATGTTTGATAGTGACTTCTGCATACTAAAATAGCATGCTACACTATTGTCACATAACCATTACAAGAGAATTTAATAATCTAGGAGAGTTTTTTAATCTTCGTGTAAAAATGTGCCAACTTTCCAATAAATAGTGTGACTTTTGCATACTAATGGTGTTATGCAAAACTTTTTAAACCATAGCATGCTACAATGTTGTCACATAACCATTATGAGTCAAGTTAAAGAAAAAAGTTTAAAAAAAAAAAAGTGTTATTTTGCATTTTTAATCCAAGTTTCTGTATAAAAAAATAAAAATAAAAAAAATAAATAAATAAATGCTAACTTCATATCAAATGGTGTTGAAAATTGCAGCTGACATTAATTCGGGTTTATTATTCACCCTGGACATGGAAGGTCAAGTTCAATGTGTTGCATTGCGGGAAAAAGAACCTATATGCAAATTTCTATAAGCAGAATATGTATATGTAGCATGTTTAGTATACTGTACATATATTGCAGAAATATTAGAAGTATGCTATTCTCAACATAGCTTTAATTTTAAGACTACATAACTCATAAGATATGTTTTAAATGCTTAAGAACAGAGTGAGACTGCTGAGTAAATGCATTAAATATATATCTTGTGAAGTAGCTGAAGGTATACATCATTGGCTTTCTGTAAAAATCCTGAAATCCTGGCTGGAAAGAAAAGCAATGTGTAAGAAAACAGTTGTGCGGTTCAAAGACTGTACTGTTTCAGTTGAAGCACTTTTCACACCAGTCTTCTGTCTGACTGTCACTCGCTGAGATACGAGACACCTGTGTTTTGTAAAGGAGATGAAAAACATGTAGCGGACATGCACACAAACGCCTCACACATTTTAAATCAACAAGGCCCCATAGTGTGATCAGACGTGAGAAAGGGCCACGGAGAAGAACATGTGAGATACAACACATGGCTTAGTTTCTTTCCAGGGTGGACGGCTTCTGGCTGTCAGCAGGATAGTGTGTGTGGAGGAGGGGCGAAACATGTGTCCCAGATGTGAATGCGAATATTTACATTACATAGTTGTGCAGAGACTACCTTCACATTTTCAGAAACAAATTGTGAAGGGATCTTGGTTGCTCAATGTAAAGATAAAATTGTAAGTGTGATCACTTTAAGCAGCACAGAATGAGATATTTAAGTCTGCAGCACAAACAACGTTGAATATGTAAAGTTATCTGAACAACACAAATTGTAAAGTATGAGCAATAATAACAATGTAACTTGTGCAAACACCACCAATAAAGACCACAACTGTGAATACACTGTTGGTTGGTTATGAAGAGAATTACAATTGCATTTCTGGATTTTGTGCAACTAGACACATGCAACTAACGTGACAGAACAACCTGAAAACTAAATATTGAAAAAGTTATTAGAGTGAATATTTGAGTAAATACACAACCATTCAAAAGTTTTGGCTCAGTAAGATTTTGTTTTTTAATGTTTGTGGAAAAAGAATTACAGTTTAAAATATCTATTTTCTATTTCATTATATTTTAAAATGTAATTTATTCCTGTGATGGTAAAGCTGAATTTTCCAAACCAAACCACACCACTGATTTGGTGCTTATAGGAACATTTATTTTTATTATCAGTGTTGAAAAAAAGTTGTGCTGATTAATATTTTTGTGGATAAATTTTTTTGATAAATAGAAAGTAAAAGAAAAACATTTATCTGAAAAAAAATAAAAATAAATAATAATAATAATAATAATAATAATATATATATATATATATATATATATATATATATATATATATATATATATATATATATATATATATATTTGGTAACAATGTCTTTACTGTCACATTAGATCATTTTGACCACTTTTGAAGTATCATTGCTGAATAAAATTATACATTTTATTACATAATAATTATGATAATAATAATAAAACTTACTGACCCAAAATATTTGAATGATAGTGCAAGTCTGTAACATGCATTAAACCAACATGTTTTACAGCATTTATTAATGTAGGTTAATGTAACTTTGTACATTTTTTTAACACATTTTAACATTTCTAGTTGTTTAATTTAACATTAATGTGTTATGAGCAAACACAAGTTAATAATTAACAAAAATATATTTATAAATTAACACCAACCTAGGTTAACTGAGATACTAATGCAGCAACTAAGAAATTAACCTTATTTTAAAGTGATGCCAATAATTCCCCTAAATAAAACACCCACTTCAAGACCGTTTCCATGGAGATCATGAATTCTTGGTTCTATTTTAAAGTATTTATATAACCATAAGATTTGCAGCCGTAACACTCAATACTACCTGTTATAGTCTTTGTACAAAGCATTACCGGAGCCCAACATTTAAGTTAAATGACGCTAAATGAAAACAAATTGAAAGGGAATGGATCACAGACCTTTGAAATGTTTGCATTTCAATGATACAGAGTCTGGAGAAGAGAGCAGAACACCGGGTACTTTATTATGGAAAAACGTGACATTGGGAAAAGTCTTATCTGGCACATAAGTCAGTCTTTATACAAAAACAGAAGAAAGGTTACAAATCCTGATAATTTATACAAATGCAACACTGTTCTCAAAAAAAAAAACAAAAAAAAAAAAAACACCTTTTTAAAGTAAACTCTTTCTCTGCTCTGAGAGCACCAACCTCAATATCACCTCCTCTCCAAATCCCTGAGGAAAGACTTCAACACTCACGCCTACAGTACGGGTGCAGGTGTCTTAGTCATGTAAGTCTGCATTGTGTGAGTCGATGTGAAAACTGTCATCTTAACAGACACACTGGGTACAGCTAAGAACAGCACAGTATCGATGTAGTAGCAACTAAAACCACTAGAAACTATGCCGATAACTTACACTGTGGAGAACAGACAAGACACAACCACGTTACGACTGAGACTGAATAAAATTACAAATGGTTTACTATGGTAATGTACTAACTATGAGGAACTTGCATCCTTTGACGACATGGGAGGTCTGTTATTCCAATCTAACGCTACTGCAGTGGGGTTTTTGTGCATTAAAGGAATATTTCAGCCGAAAATGAAATATTTTACTGAACATTTATTTGTTTTGAAGTTAAAAACATCTTGATGGATTTGCTTATTACAAACATGCAACTTTTTGCTTCACGAGACATTAATTGATGTACTGTGGATTTCTTATGGATTACTTGTGATGTTTTTGTCAGAACTCTAATTCTAACCGCACTTCATTCTGAAGTGATGTAATGATACATTTCTGTTGAAGAAACAAACCACATCTTGGATGGCCTGAGTGTGAGTACATTTTCAGCAAATTTTAATTTAAAGGAACTGTTCATCCAAAAATGAAAATGCTTTCATCATTTACTCATGTTGTCAGAAAGCTGTTCTTTAAAAATTGGGCGAACTATACTTTTAATATACTGCATAATTATGTCATAATGTCCAGTACTAGTTTAGAAATGCTCTTTTCTAATCAGTATAACATTAGAAAGACCAGACTATTGACTATTATTTGCATTTCGATTCATTAACTTTGGGAGGAAAGAGAAGACAGTGGAAGTACACTCTAAAAAATGCTGGGTTAAATACAACCCAGCACTGGGTAAAATATGGACAAACCCATCGATTGGGTTGTTTTCAACCAACAGTTGGGTTAAATGTTTAACCCAACCTTCTGGGCAGTAACCCAACCGCTGGGTCAAAACAACCCAATCGCTGGGTTTGTCCATATTTTACCCAGTGCTGGGTTGTATTTAACCCAGCATTTTTTAGATACAGAAATGTGAAGAAACGGGTTTGTCTGAAAGACCGTCTAGACAAATGCATCACAAATTCTGGGTTTATTCCCTTGAAAATGCTCCCATTACACGTCTCATTGAAACAATGGATGAATTAGTTCAGCTTAAAAATATATTTAAAGCTGCAGTCCGTAACGTTTGGTGTTCTAGCAGTTAATAAACATAACTGTATGCGTCTTGCGGAAGAACATTGTAGCAGGAGCTTCTTCTCTCTGTTTATGTCTATGACGAATCACGCAAGTACCGGGTTACTCCGCAGCGGTACCTACCCAAACCAGTCTAAAATAGTCCCATATAAATACTTATTATAGGTGTACTGTAGTGATTCAGGACAAGCCAAAAACACAGTTTGGAAAATGGATTCATGATGTACTCGCTTATTACATAAATTTTGAACACAAAAAAAGTTACAGACTGCAGCTTTAAAAAAGGGCATCTTGAATCAGAAATATTTCATACATTTTTGACATATAACACAGAGCCAGCTGCTTTTTTTCTTCTTTCTTTTCCTTTTTTTTTTTTTTCCCCATCAAGACAACACAAAAGAGAATAAGTTAATACTGACTCAGCTGTCCGACGTGACATTTGCTAGAGCTGTAAAGGGATCGTTCACCGAAAAATTAAAATTCTGTTATTTATTCACCCTCGTGTCGTTCCAAAAACATTTGGTTGCTCATTTCAATGCTATTGCAATGAATGGGGGACTGGAATTTTTCAAAAGCATCAAATAAGATGTTTATAAGACATTTCTATACTAATTTATTACACAAAGCTATAGTACAGCTTCAGAAAATGTGGAATATAGTACATGACAGACAGGTTTATTATAGTTATACTTTTATGGCGCTTATCGTCCTTTTTGAAGATTGAAAGCCTCCATTGTAATAGAATTTTTCTTAATTTCTCATTTTTTCTTGTGTTCAACAGAAAGTGTTTGAGGGTGAGAAACAACAGAATTTCATTTTTTGGGTCAAAATTTTCACTTCATTTTTTTTACGTGATAGTGAGAAAGTCTCATATCACAAAAATATCCTTCAAAAAAAATTGGTGGGATCACCAATTAGTCCTACTCACTACATATACAAAGTTGGAAATCAGAAACAAGGACGAACAAAGACAATTATGAAACAAAGTAACTGCAGAATGAACTAAACAATTCTAAACAAGTAATTGAATAATGATTCTGGCTCAATGTTTTCCGTGTTTGAGCAACAACATCTCACTGTGTAACGTGTCATTTTATATATTAGGCTTCATTTATACACTCAAGAAAAATATTAAACCAACAGTACATATAAACAATCCCTTACAAAACTATGGCTGTATATTGTTAGATGAGTGCAACAAGTGAGAGGATTTGTTTTTGGTTAGGAGTTACCAGTCAAAGCTTTGCAGTTAAACTACTGGCCTGTTGAAGCAATTCAGTCAAAGGACACTGCCAGCAGAACTAATCAATGTCCACAATCTTGATGTTCAGATCTAATAAACACTACCTTTCCAAGTTTGGGATTTTAAGGTATTTTTTTTTAAGTCTCCTGTGTTCACAAAGGCTGCATTTATTTGATCAAATAAACAATAAAAAACACAGTAATATTGTGAAATATTATTAAAATGTAAAATAAATTAATTCCAATATACATGTATATGTATTTTTAATTGTAATTTATTCCTGTGATGGTAAAGCTGAATTTTCAGCATCATTACTCCAGTCTTCAGTGTCACATGATCCTTCACAAATCATTCTAAAATGATGATTTGGTACTCATCAGTAAGCATTTCTTATTAAAAATCTTGCAAATGGTTTTATATATTTTATTTCTATGAAACAGTGATACATTTTTAATGACTCTTTAATGAATAGAAAGCTCAAAAGAGCAGCATTTATTTTTAAAGAAATCTTTTAAGTCTTTACTGTCATTTTCAATCAATGTAATGCATCCTTGCTAAATAAAATAATATTTCAAAAAAAAAAAAAAAAATTCTTATTGACCCCAAACTTTTGAACGGTAGTGTAATTGTGCATTAACACAATTAACACACTGCTGAATGTGATTTTATAACAAGCGAACATTTTCCATCCCCATTTTATATTACTAATGCAAATAAAAACCACTGGATCCTTCTGTTACAGAACAGAATTTCGCAAAGTAAGGCAAAGAGAGCTTGCAAGTTCAATTTCTAACATTTCCTTCAGGCTATATAGCTTATCGAATGTTCCTTTCCTGTTTTCCTGTCATTTTTGGCAAGATTAATCAAATGGATCCAATTTCTTGAACCCAGAAGTTATCTAGTGTCGTGGGCAGGCGTGTCTGGATCGATGGAACGTTGATGGAACGTGTAAATGCATTCGCTAAAAATTCCACAAACTTCACATATCATCCGTGCTCCTATGTACAGTGTCATTTACGTCTACAACCTCACAAATCGATTATTTTGACACAAAGAATGTTTTTTTTTTTTTTTTTACAGTGAGAAACGTTTATGACGTGTTTGGTCTATTTATCTCATTATTTTGTTGATGTTTCGATGATATGATTTTTTTTCGCGTTTCCATCAGCCATGATGTGCTCATTAAATATTAATGATTCCAATCACATGAAGAAATGTACTGTACATGCAGAGTATAGCCTCATGGGGGTTGTAGCACTCTCTTTCCTTCTCAATTTCATACAGCCTCAGGGCAAATATTGCCCTTCAAGACTATTAAGCATTGACTAACTAATTAAAATCTAATTTATAATGAGACTTCAAGTATGTATCTATGGGCCACTTCAAGTTAACAACTCCCGACACGTCTGGGGAGCTCCGCAGTTCTAGATTGTTCCAGAATGTCTTGGTTTTACCAGACGTGGCCGCTCTCATATGTTCAAGCGTCCCATGAGGTAACCCAGGATTGAAGCCCTAGGATGTCGATTACCTCATTAGTGAGAGCTCAGAGAGAACATCTCCTTTACAACCTCAGTGAAGGTGCTCCATCAAATAAGTCCAAGTCAAGGAGCCATGGTCCTCAAGCCCTGTTTTTCCATGATGTTCCACAGCTTCCGCAGGTTGGACTGAGTGATGGTATCGTCCGGCTTCAGCTGCAAGGCTCGCAGATAATTGGCCTCCGCTTCTTGAAGTTTGCCGTTGAGATGGAGAATGGCTCCGAGGTTCATGAGGGCTGCGGGATACTGTGGAAGAAAAACACCAAATAGTCACTTTAACGAAGCAAATAATGTCCTTTGCATGCTTTTTCTCAAGCAAACCCATGTTCCAACGAATCACTGCCATTTCTGAAATGTTTTCAGGTTGACATGTCCATAAATTTGACCAGAATCTCTCTGTTATTCTACAGTCTATAACTCTCCTGGACGCACATCATCTGTTTTACTTATGTCAGGGTTACATGAGTAATGGTGAATGCATCAGGCTTCAATGGAAACAATGTTGACTATGCTGATTCTTCTCACATAAGGAGATTTCAATAAATGCGTAAATCAACCTGAGCCTAAACTAAACCCAACATTCCAAGAGTCCCGACATGGATGTACAAAAACATATTTGTTGCACTTGGGGCTAAAATACAGGCTGGCATGACTAAATTTAATATGTCAAAAATATTTAATTGCAAGAAGGTGATGTGATTTAAATTAAAAACCATTTTTGGACATGCTTCATGCTTCACTTGCCACCTCTGAAGGGAGAGAGTCGTATATTATCTAACACTCAGGAGAGTAAAACTAACACTAACTGACTTTTTAGGCCAGCTGCCATGGTTTTCCACACGGAAATGTAGAAGGAGACGATCGTTGTAGAATTACACAACGCATAAGTAATATATTAGCACTATTTGACCCAACGCAGAGATGTCAAACCTCAAAACGAGACTGAGGGACAAATGAACTGCAAACTGTGGCATTAACTGCACTCGAGTGACACATATACCTTCCTCTCAAAACCAAATATAT
Organism: Spinibarbus caldwelli; assembly: GCA_039654775.1. Classification (NCBI taxonomy): domain Eukaryota; kingdom Metazoa; phylum Chordata; class Actinopteri; order Cypriniformes; family Cyprinidae; genus Spinibarbus; species Spinibarbus caldwelli. The sequence goes on along the minus strand of CM077238.1, from coordinate 8,275,956 downwards.
TCTAAGCCATATTCAGCAGAATTTTCACTAGCTTCAAGTATTCAAGTAAAAAAAAAATAAAAATCCATAGAAAAATGGAAAATGTACTTCTGTCAGGACATTTTCAGTTTACAGATGTTTTCTTTAACCCTTAGACACAACACAAAACAGTATATAATTCAAAATGGCAAACACCTGTGAAAAATCAGTTCGGAAAATTCCTTCATATCAACAATACACTGACTTTTTTAATTTTTTAATTTTTTTTTTAGAGTGATTATATGAAAAATTGGGGTTTGATATGACCAAAAGAGTACAAAAATCATGGTATGATTTATTTTAAACCACTAAAGTGATACTGTAAATCATAATATAGGTATTTTTTTCCTCCATAAATAAATAAATGCATTGGTTTAAATTGTAATGGGCTTATCCAGCAGTTGTAATGGGGTTGTAATGGGGTTAAATTCTTTAATGAAAGTAACTCACCTAAATTTTATATGATTTTTATATAAAATTTTAAAAAATAATAAAATGAAAACAAAGCTGCTTTGAAAAATGTGAAAAGATTTACATAATATTCATAAAAAAATCTGGCATCAGTGTAACAGCTTCATATTATAGCATGTAACACCTGAATTAAAAAAGACCCCTAATTTTAGTTTAAAACTATATTGAAAAGTCAAGCCCTGCAATTCATATTTGTATTTGCATATTTGTGTTTGTATACTATTCAGAAGGGTGTAACATTTAAATTGATGTTCAGATGTTTAGAGACCCACCACTTTAGATTTCTGTAGAGTAGGTCCTTGTGCCTTTACCAGCCAAAAACTATGAATAACTGTCACCACAACATAGAGCATTTCTAGATACTGTCAGGTAAGAGGAAGTAAGCAGCGGGGAATCTGCTCCGCTGTGGCCTCAAGAAGTTTCCTGACCTCCCTGCTTCCCCTTCACCCTACACTCTAACCGCACAGTATCCCTCACAACACCATCCTGGCATGCAGTCACAGCATCAGCGGTACCAGATGTGGAAAGGATCTTGGGACTTTTGTTGAAACAGCTGCTAAGGAGACAAACATCCCTGAAGACAAAAAGTCCAGACACTGTACAACACTGAAATAAAAGCAGAATTTAGAAAAAAATTAAATAAAATAAAAAAAAAAATGAAGGTTTACTAGCATCAAATAATTTGATAAGTAATGTTTTTGAGTCCACTTCAAAGTAATAATATAAAGGGAATAATAGTTTACATTTATTTGACAATCGCTGACACACGATATGCCCCGAATATTCATTAAAAACAAATTATACTTATATTACATCTAAATGCCATTTAAGAATGCTGTTAAATACAATAGCAATGCCAGTTTAACCAGTGGCATGAGTTTGGGGCAAAACTATCAGTCATTATTATTATTATTATTATTTTTTTTAACAAAAAAACAAAATAACCTGTTTTCACACACTAGAAAGTTATGCAAAATACTTGGTATGAAACCCAAAAGCATACACAGGCATCACTAAGAGATATATTTATTATATAACATAGATAATCATAATAAATAAATTAATAATTTATCATAATTAACAATTAATAATTAATTTGTAATATTAATAATAACTGTTTTTTAATCATATTTTCAGTTAAAAATATAATTATATTATTATAATTATAAATAAACAAATAAATTTAATTAATTTGAAACTCATTCCACTCATGTTTTAATGAAGGTTCATTAGTCATATTCCACAAAATAAAACACAAAATACAAGACAAGACAACACAAGACAACACAACACAACACACAACAACAAACACAACACATAACAAAAAAATAAATTAAATAAATAAAACAAAACGCAAAACAAAACCTTAATTCTTAATCTAAAGTTGACTTCACCTAACAGACTTGAGCCTCATATCAGCCTTCCAAAACATTTCTAATTTTCTGCATTTCCATTTTTTCATTTTGCACTTCTGTCTGGTGAACAGGGCAACTTCCTTTCAGGCAGCTGCACAACGAACATCAAACGCATCCACATATTCCAAAGAAATCAAACAACTGTGTGTTTTGCGAACTTCACAGTACACTTCCCTGACATATTGCGTCTCTTTAAAGTTTGAGACTGATGCTTTGAAAGCAAACTCCAAAACCGGCAACAGAGCTTGTACAGTTGGTCACCGTTACAACTTATGGGGAGCGGTTGAGTCACACCAATCATTTAAAGTCAACCACCATGTGTGTGCATGGCACACGTCCCACGTGCAACACGGCTTGGATACTTACATTGGGTCTCAGGTTGGCTGCTTGTCTGTAGTACTTCTCAGCGGCATCATTGAGGCTGGCTTGCCTGAAAGAGCAAATAAACATCGCGTGTTACTTCATCCTGTTGCACAAGTTTATCACTGGCCATTAAACCGTGGACTATTTGTTAACCAACTATAATGCCATGGAAAACTAGGCAGAAGCCAAACAGGGTTATAAAACTGCCCGGCTTCACAGTTTTTGAGCAGAAAACGTGCCCTCATTTCTTAGGTCATGACCTACAACCTACTGGATGCTCTTTGAAGATCTTGAGCTTCTTTACAACTCTAAGGTTTTATTTTTTCACGGGAAAAAACCCATCCTCTAGCTGCTTGTACCTGCTGGTAGCAATATCTTCTTTTTGAAGAGAGTTCAATATGGAGACAATGGCTGTCGGCCAAGAAAGGCTGGGTTGTAATGATGAAAGAGAGCTGAAGATTTCCTTTATTTATGATAGATGACCGCTTTCCTTATACTGGCCGGTTTTATAAACCCTCCTTCATCCTCAACAAAACTCTTTGCTGAAAAGAGGTAAGGTTAAACGTTTCAAGAAATAGCTTTTTATTAAGGGAAAGTAGTATGTACTGTACTTGAAATATTCAAGCAGTGAGATGATGGATAAATTATATGTGTGGAAAACATTCCAGTTTCTTAACCTTGACAGAGAGATGAATGAGGAAGAAGTTAAATTAAGACATTGCATTGGAATACAATTTAGGAGGAAATTTCTACAAGCAAAGCTGAAGATATCAAAAGTTGTGTTTAGGAAACATGCAATGGCTGACAAGTTTGAATTCAGCTTGTAACATCTCCCAATCCCATTCTCAACACGAATAAAAAAGCCAAAAATAAAATAAAGTGTTGAGTGGGAGAATGTATGGGGTCAGGGTGAACTTTGAACAGCTAAACATGGTGTTGTCCTTCCCTTTGTACAGTAAGAGACGGCATTTTTAGGTCACAGCATTTTGAGTTGCTTTGTGAAAAATCAGCTGTTATAGAAGTAGGTTACAATGTCCTAATAGTATATCTACTAAAAAAAAAAATAAATAAATAATAATTAAAATATTCAGGGAAACAACAAGAACAATTTAAAGTTGAAGGGTCATCCAAAACCATTATGTTCTTTGATTCTAATCGAAGAATAAGAATGTGACCTGACAAATCTGCATGGTGTGTATGACTATATTTACAAATTACTGAAAACAGCTTATCTAGATCAGTGATTTTTGTTTAAGTCTAGTTGATGCCCAGTTGGTTTCTGGGTCAGCAAAAATAAAGTAAAATAATAAAATAAAGTGTAAAAAAAAAAAAAAAATAAAATAACTAACTAAAATAAATAAAATGGGAAGAAAACAATGGTTGCTTTTAAAAATATTTGAAACATTAATTACTCAATACTTTGAATAATGATATTTACTAATTTAATGTATTAAATTTAGTACAATGACATTATAATGATAACATGTTGCATCTGACATTTACTGTTTTTTTTCCTCTCTCATGCAATATGAATGAGTCTTAAAATACATAGCGGCCTTCATCAAAAAATTTGAAAACCCCTCATTTAGATGCATCCATCTTGAAAAGAAATGATCTGTCTTCCTGAATTAACTGGCCTGTCCTTTTCTGAATGTATATGGCTAAAAATGACCTGCTAACTTAAAAAAAAAAAAAAAAAGCTAAGAAAAGAAGTTGCATAAAAATCTATGGGATGACTGGTTCTCAACAGTGGACTTAAGCATTTAACCAAAACCATGTGTTACTGTTCACCCTCCACAATTCTGTTTTACAATCCTTTCCTCCTGAACGAGGAGTCTGTGTAATTTTCACATTCACATGCACGTAATAAAATGGGCTTGAGCGTGACCACAATTGTCTGCAGGGACAAAGGATTCTGTTATAATCAACAGTGGGAAAGTGACCACCCTTAACGCAGTGTCAAAACTGTGATGGTCTTCATGACCACAACTGCAATATATGGTGAAAATCTAAAAGACAGCATCAACTGGACCTCCCTAAGTCAGATATAAACCTCTAAAATACAATAAACCAAATGTTTAATATTTGGCAACCAAACTTTTCCTCCACCCCACCACAGTCTACTCATTATTTCATTCCAAAGTGGTCACCAACCTTCCGAGAAAAATAATAAAATAAAATAATTCATGACCCGTTGATGTAACCATAAGACTGCATTACATGAAAGCTTCAATGGTAAGCTTTTATTGTACAAAGCTATAGAACCCCTCACAAACAAATGGAGAGCTATGGATTATGGATTAATAACAGGAGCAACACTGGCTGGAAGCAATTTATCTGAAGTCTGACAGCAATTGTCTTGAAATTTATTGTATAAGGAGGTGAATTACAAAAGTGGTGCTGTAAAGGAGATTAATTTAGACTTTAAGGAGAAGGAGAGGCTTTTAGCAGACGACTGTCAGAATGCTAAAATCCTCTCTAAAACGCATTTCAAATTTACCCCTTTAAGGAATAGTTCACCCAAAAATTAAATTTGCTCACCCATGGATCCTCTGCAGTGAATGGGTGCCATCAGAATGAGAGTCCAAACAGCTGATAAAAACATCACAATAATCCACAAATAATTCACACGACTCCAGTCCATCAACTAACATCTTGTGAAGCAAAAAATCAGAGTAATTGTAAGAAACAAATCCACCATTAAGCCGTTTTAAAGGGATAGTTCACCCAAAAATGAAAATTTGATGTTTATCTGCTTACCCCCAGGGCATCCAAGATGTAGGTGACTTTGTTTCTTCAGTAGAACACAAATGAAGATTTTTAACTCAAACCGTTGCAGTCTGTCAGTCATATAATGGCAGTCAATGGGACCCAAGGCTTTGAGAGTCAAAAAAACATACACAGACAAAACCAAATTCTACTGAAGAAACAAAGTCACCTACATCTTGGATGCCCTGGGGGTAAGCAGATAAACATCAAATTTAATTTTTTGGGTGAAATATCCCTTTAACTTCAAATCATAGCTTCTGGACAAAATACAAGGCCATAATTGCTTCGATGAAAAAGTCCATCTCTATTGTCCTCTCACATGAAAATCCACCAACATATTTGTTTAGAAGCGTTTTGGACTGTTTTTGCTTGTAAACTGTGCCTGATCTGAGCATACTTCTCTCCTGATTCAGACAAGACAGTAATGAAATTTATAGAGGACTCTTACTTTAGCTAGAAGCAATGGCTTGAAGTTAAAATGTCTTGATGGAAGTTTGTGTTACAAACACGCTGCATAAATTTATATTAACTGATGGACAGGAGTCTTGTAGATTACTGTGATCTTTTTTCTTAGCTGTCTGAACTCTCATTCTGACGGCACCCATTCACTGCAGAGGATCTAAGTGATGTAATGCTAAATTAATGCAAGTGATATAATAAAAAATTTGTCAATTTTTTATATAAAGAAACTAATTCTTTGACATCTTGTCTGAAGGTGAGTAAATTTTCAGCAAATTTACATTTTTGGGAGAACTATTCCTTTAAAGTACTGCAGCTTAGCATACTAGAAAAAAAAAAAATAAAATAAAAACATACTGGAAAAAAATGTGCGGCACGTACAATGAATTGTCTTGAACTAAATATGATACTTTCACAGACAAACAAACAACAATAAGGGAGAACTTGTTTTGAAGTAGTAAAATGTGGCATTTTACTTTGCGTGGCAGTGACACAGTTCGGCCGGGGTTTCGAATAACCACCACTCGTTTGAAGAGGGCAAGGAAACTGATAGTAAGGAAGCAAACTTGTCGGTGCAGACGGGCCCCTGAGAGCCGCACATCTGAAGCGGCCTCGTACTTCCCCACCACACTCAAATTTACCCCCCACCCGAAACCCTTCTGCAAGTCCTTCCAAGACAAACACAATAGGAACCTGATCTTCAAATGAGTTGGACCGCAATCTAGCACGAAGGCAGGGGACACAGCCTAAGACTGCAATTAACAACCAAGTGTTCTTGTAACAATAAAGCACCATGCAAAATCTGCTGTAGGGTTGGAATACTTTTTAGGAAGTGTGTAACTATATACCATGTGAACTCCATGTAGCAATTATGAGAAGTGTATTCAACAGAAACCTCGAGGCGAGGGTATTAATGCAGGCTTTCCATTTCATGTCCTGCGAAGCACTGCAACAGAAAGAAAGCTCCATGCAATTGGGGAGGTGGAAAAAGTAAAAGAAAAACAGCAAGAGATAGAAAAACATCCTACGATGCAGCATGTTTTGCTTCAGGATCCAGACTTCACATTGGACATCAAGGTGGTAACCCAATACAGTAACAATATTGTACCAAAAAAAAAAGAAAAAAAAAAAAAGGGGCACAATTCTTTATCGAAATTGAATAAACTCCAGTTGAATATCTGGATTTGCACTGATTTTTTTATTACGGTAGTAATAAAAAAATAAAAGGAGGACGTGGAATTGCAATGTGAATTTAAGGAAGCAGAATTAAAAACAAAAATGTACTTAAATTGTATATTTTTAAATTATAAATATAAAGTTTGTCAAGAGCCTTGTTTGAAAATTTTGAAGAGTTTTATTAGCCTCACAAACAAACATCCTTCAACTTAACAGAATTTCTAACTCATGAATTAAATTTTTTCAAATCTGGAATTTTTCCAATCCTGCTATGAAACTTCCCTTAATAAATGAAATATTTATTTATGAAACTAAAAATTTCCCATAAATAAATCATAATCTCTCCATATGTATTTAATGTATTTGTATTTTAATGTATAATGTATTATAAAGTATTTAATTTTTAATTAATATATATATATATATATATATATATATATATATATATATATATATATATATATATATATATATATATATTTTTTTTTTTTTTTTTTCTGCTGGCTGCAACCCTTTAAAAACAAACCACATTTTTGGTCTGCAAACCACCAGTTTAGAACCAATATGGCTGCTATATGCGACAGAAATGTTTATGCTTTGTCCAGGAATATGGGTGTTTAATCATAGGAAAGAAATATGTCTGTATGGATTTAGCGTGTCCTCCTCACCTGAGCATGTGAGCTGCACTGAAAACCACATCAAATTCTTCACTGTCCAACTGGGCGGCTTTCTCTGCCATTTCAGCGGCCTCCAAAAGCCGCGACTCCTCCAGCAAAAACTGACCTGAGGAAAAAAAAAAAAGGTCGGGGAATTTCATTTTATATTTGCTTTTACTCCCTCGTAAAGACAAATGTGAAATATTTCCTTTGGCTGTGGGATGGATAGTTTGGTCTGCCCTCTCAATGATTCTGTGAAACACGAGATAGCAAGGGCGCTGCACGCCGCACGAACTATCTGACAGACCATTTGTTCAATTGAGATTTCTCCGATAGGCATGTTTCCGTGACAAATTAAATGCTTACTCCTGTAAAGTTGGGGAAAGGGGACTGACTGGGATCTAAAACCTCTGCAGTATCGTTGCTAGAGGCATCGGTCAAGACTGAAGTGGAATAAATAGCCTGTTGCTATTTGCTGAAATGGCTCTCCACACTTCTGAACACTGCCGGGCCAAAACCAAACATTTTTTCCCAAACAGAAATGACCAAAGTAGAAACCTAAGAAGCAATGTAATCCAAAGTGAAGATAGTTAGAACGCTGTCATTGATTATAGCATTTTTTGGATGACACAAATAGTTTTATACAAATATTACAAAAATCTGGCACAATGCTTTGTGGTTTTTCTCCCCATGGTAAATGACAGTGGCGGCCTATCATGCGAAACGGAAAAGAAGCCACGTTCTCTGATACAGTGGTTATGCACTAGAGAACAATAGAAGGAAATACAAGATCGTCCTTATGGCCTTTGGACAGTACATGTTCTGAAGATGTCTGATCAGACACGTACTAAACTATATTACGCAGATGCCTTGGCAGCGATTGAGTGGAAAACATATTGTTGGGGTTAGCCTTTGATGCTGTGTTTATCTGGACTAAATCCATACATGGGAGCATCCAGGGACAGGTCAACCATAAAAATCTAGCATTTGTCAAGACAAAAAAATTGTATTATTAGGATCTTAATAAATTATAAAAAAATAACTTATTTTAATTTTATTTTAATAATAACTTTTTTACATTAGATTTTAAACTTTACTTATATTTTAAAATTGAAAACTAAAACTGTTGATAAAAATATGACAGCATACTGTACAATAATATAATAATGCACCTTCAAATATTGTTAAAAACATCTTTCAAAATTGTGGCTATTATAGTATGACAGTATACAGTTTTGTTTTTGTCATTTTTCACATTTCAACTTGAAAAATCACATGCGTCGTGGTACTCTCGTGAACGCGCGTCGAAGACTGAAGCAGAAGAGAAGAAATCGTTGGATAAAGTCGTTATTTTTGTTTTCTTTGCACATAAAAAGTATTTTCATAGCTATGTAAAATTACTTTTGAACCGCTGCTGTCACATGGACTATTTTAATGATGTCCTTCCATATTACCTTTCTGGGCCATGAATGTGTCAGTAACGTCTATGCAGGGTCAGAAAGCTCTCGGATTTCACCAAAAATATCTTAATTTGCGTTCCGAAGATGAACGAAGGTTTTACGGGTTTGGAACAACATGAGGGTGAGTAATTAATGACAGAATTTTCATTTTTAGGTGAACTATCCCTTTAACACTGAAAATAATGATGTGAGGCACAAAAATAATTCTTTTTAAAAAAGGTGTTGAAACAAAAAAGTATTGCAGAGAGAGTGAAAAAAAATCCCTGTGAAGTAAACTGAGCTCCAATAATCTGAATCTCAGTTGGAGAAAATGGCCGCAGGCTATAATTTGGCTAAATAACATTCATGCAGACACACATGAAAACTCGTTTGCTTTTTCCTTAGAGAAATAAGGTCTCGTTATCTCTCTCTGCTCGCTGAGGCATGGTTTCGTCTCAATGGAATAACATCTGTATACCAGGTACACTTCAGATAACACCGAAACAAAGACTTCCTGCATGGAACCATCTATCTTGCTGCGAAAAAGCCTACAAATGTAACCTCAATTACAAGACAAATGTCGGCTAAAGAGCAAAATGCGAACAATTATGGCCAATATGGAGTTGGGGAGAAACCGCACAAGACGTTGCGGAGTATTTCACGAATTTCACTACATCAGCAAAGCTAGAGAAGATGCAATGTGTGGATTCATATACCTCGTTATTTTTGCATTTATGTCATTTCAGCCCATGTGTGCAAGTTGAGGAGAAATAAAATAAAGTAATACCAACCATAATGCATATAGCAGTTTCCTTTAGTGGGATCGAGCTCGATCGCCTTGACAAAGAACTTCTCTGCTTCCGTTTTCTGACCCTGAAATGAAAATAAACAAAGCATATCAGGAATTTCTTCAGGGCGAGGTTTTCATGGAAACTTTACTTTTTCATTTTTAACCTTTGACCTGATATATAATGTTCACTGGAGCAACAGGAAATGTGTTTAGCAATTCCAGTGCTATAATTATCCCAAGTTATTTGTAAATAAAAAATAAATAACAGACAAAAACAACAACAACAAGTTTTCCATTATAGTTAATATAGCACACAAAGTTCACAAAATAAAATAATATTTTATATTTAATGAAATGGGATTGCATGCATGCATGATAATTGCATAGTATGCAACTGAACGAATTAATGAATGAATAAACAAACAATCTTTTAAGAAATAATTTTATTAGGCAAAAAGGAGACCGCTGAATGATGAGAGAAAAAAATATCGAGAGAATATTTAGTGATCATTATACAAAAATATTCCAGAGAACCAAGTGATAAAAACTGAATACATCTCCAGTGCATCTTAAAACCTGAAGAATTCATACTGGTTCCAGTCTGAGATGTATTATCATACCCTTTCTCACTTGATTAACCGTGCATGGATTTATCTGCAGACCAGATGCAAAACAGTGATATATATATATATTTTTTTTACACTCTATAATTTAAATCCCCAGCGCAGCGATGTGTAACTTTAAATCAATGCATTGCACTCACAGCGATGCCTACACTAGAGCCAGTGCTGTTTAAATGTTAGACATGGATGTTTGCAAACTTACACTATGTCAAGAGTGTGAGAAAAATAAAGAAACAGTCACTTGGAACACTTGACCTGTATAGTTTATATGCAATGGGGGAAAAAAAGTCAGAGTAAAGTTCAGTCTGTCTTCTGCTCACCAAAGATCAAAAATACAGTAAAAACTGTAACACTGTGAAATATTATTACGACTCTTACATTTTAAATATATTTTAAATTTATTGTATTCATGTGATGGCAAAACTGAATTTACTCCAATCCTGCAGAAATCATTCCAATATGCTGAGCTGCTTAGTATTTTTGTGGGATTTTTTTCAAGAATGAAACGGACATCTTTACTGTCAATTCTCGTAAATACTTTGATCGATATGGCATCCTTGCTAAATAAATTTATTGATTTCTATAAAAAGTATTTTACTGACCGCAATCTTTTGAACGGTAGTGTAGTGTATACCAAATATTTATATTTTGGGGTTTTGTTGCACATGAAATAATGCATGTCCTTACTTCAATAAGTAAAGATTCAGCACAAGGATAAGTTTTGTCAATTCCTGACAAACACGCATCTCAGTGTCATCCACCCCTTTCCTCTGAATACACACTCACACACACACACCCCTGTGCTGGACCCCCGACCCCCTTAATCTGAGCATGACATCAGAGAGACAACAGACACACTGCTGTTCCAACGTCTCTGTGGTGTTCGTCAACAGATTCTGAGCCTGATTAGTGACGGAAATGAGAGAATTCAATAATGCAGCTGAAACACTCACACTCACACACACACACGCGCATCCCTGGGGTTGGGCTCTTTGACCCGGTGAGTTTGTGAAGGAAGGTCAGGGAAGGTCAGCACAGCAGGGGAAAGGACCGAGTTTCATCATGTCTCCTGCATTCGACCCCTGACCGTGAAGATTTCCCTGTTCCCCACCTGGAAATGATGCCGGGACAATGTGATGCTGACAGGATGAACACTTCCGCATCGCTAAATTTATATTTTTAGATGAATTAATGACATTAAGATGACAGTAAAGCCTTTTTATTAATAATTCTATTTCAAATAAATGCTGTTCTTCGGAGCTTTTCATTTATCAAAGAATCCTAAAAAATGATTCTAAATTCACAATTAAAAAAAAAAAAAAAGACTACAAAACAGCACAACTTCAAAAAGAAATGATTCTTGAGCACCAAATCTGCACATTAGAAAGATTTCTAAAGCATCATGTGACACTGAAGAGTAGAGTAATGATGCTGAAAATTCAGCTTTGCCATCACAGGAAAAAACACATTTTAAAATATATTACAATAGAAAACAGTTATTTTAAATTAGAATAATATTTTACAATATTTCTGTTTTTAATAAGACTGACAGCACTGGGATAGAAATGTGTTGTATTATCTAAACTAATTTTAAAGGGATATTATAACTAGGGCTGTCAATTTAATGCTTTAATTCAGTGTAATTAATTTAAAAAAGCCATAAAAATGAAATCAATTAATCATGCTATATAATTAATTGTAATTGTTTCTATAGATTTTTTTTTTTTTTTTAATCAGTGCAGTTTAATACTGAAGTACAACTTTAATTTCTAATGGGAATTCTTTCTTTTAACAAACAATGATATGTATGTTTACGGTAATTAATTTATTTGGAATATTACAACATTAAAAACCATTCAAAGTTTCATTCAACTGACAACCCAAATAATGAATGCTGCCATGCAAATACACTACAAACTAACAAGAAAGTCTACTTACAAAAGCACATCATTTACTAAACAACAAATACTCGCTACACTTGATCAAACTCACAGAAGTGCACAAAACTTTTTTCCTTTCATCCATTCAAGTTTATTCAAGGTCAGTGAACTGATCAAATCACTGCCCAGGCCCCCTCACCCCTGAGGAAGTTTTATTTTCACCCAAAGGATTATGGGTACCCATGTTTTACTCTGTTTCTGCATTAAGCAAGCAGAAACCGCAAGGACCTGAGAGATTTGAGCTGAAAACGTTCTTCAAAATCAATACAGCTCTGATGTGAAGACAACACCTTTTGAATTTGCGCTCACATGAGTGAGTTTCATCACAGCAGTACGGCTCTGTGATGGATCGACTTTGTCTCTGGTGGACTGACTTGTTCTGGCCTCTTCCAATGGCTTCATTCAGGAAGTTTGTGTAGTTTACTTGCTTTCTTTGGTAACAGTGTGAGTCCCTGGATTGAGATGTTTGAGGACAGTGTGTCTTGGGGTTTTAGACAACTGAGACGAGAATAAGAAAGACAAAGAAAGAGAGGGACAGAGACACAGAACCCTTTCATCTGACATTGCTTATTCTTGGCTGTATGAAATGATGTAACTGGTGGAAATGTGTGGTTAATATAAACTGTTTATGAAGAGAATGCTATAAATACTACACTGTTTTTGTTACTTGCGCCAAGGTTTATGACACTGTCAAGAACACCTAAACAAACCAAATAAAAGCTAGTTTAATTTTTTTCAAAAAGTTTTATAAAAACAGCTTTAAAAGAGTGTTTCATTGATGATCTTTTCAAATTTGACCCATATTTGACCCATATGTATGTGTGTGTGTGTGTGTGAGAATAAATGCATTATTTAGGATGCATTATTTCAAATTTATGCAGTTCTTAATATCCTAAAAAATTGCTGTTTTTAATGTATTTTTAATCAAATAAATGCAGTGTTGGTAAGTGTAAGAAACATTTTTGAAAACATTTTTAAAAAATCTTATGATATTTGATACGATATTTATGATTTTACAATATTTTACATTTTCTACCCCTGTACACATATTTTTTTCTCTTGATAGGTTACCAAAAAGCCGTATTCTGATTCTGCTAATATATTTAAATATAGTATATAGGTATTTTGGCTACTGCTTTGTCTTTTTTTTTTTTTTTTTGACAGAGACAAATAACAAAGGACATTTCCTGCATGAGCATATCAAACTGCTACCTCACAGTAAGATTAGAAAAATAACTTTCTTCTTTAGAATAGCGTGCATTGATGAATCATTCACAATGAAAACAGGAACCTGTATTAAGAAATTAAACAGGGTCAATGTTGACTTTAAACGATACTGCTACATAGTGGAGATTCCATCACACCTCTCATTTGATTTTCTTGTCATCCTAGCTTAATCGTGAAGCTCCATTTCTCCTAGAAGCCCTCAGCACAATCCCTCTTTCAAAAACACACTGCTTTCCTTGTACTGTCTGCTGAGCTTTCAAAGATGGTAAATTAAGACGGTCTGTATTTTCTTTACAAAATCAGCTGGTGGTAGTCACATGAATGAGAAAGGCCTGAAGAGGACCATATGGCCAGAGTGTAAATGAAAGGAGACAGACACAGGTAAACCTGAGACAATCTGCTCCGCCGCAGAGCAGGAACTCTCAGAGCCATCGCCTCCTCTCAACCCTTTTTAACACATTTTCTCTCTTATCTGTCCACACGGATTTCTGCTGAGTGAATTCAGACCCAGGGCATACGTGTGAATAATTCAGTCTTCTGTTTTTAGCTGGTTCACTTTTTCAGTTTTAAGTTTCAAGATCAGAGAGAAAGAAAGAATGCGTTTGGTCTTAAAGGATGACTTCTCGGTTTAGATTTATGGATAAAAAAAGGTTTAAAAAAAGGTAGCTTCTCTTAGACACAGAAAATGTGTACTCAAGCTTTGCTATGTCTAAAGGGTATTTAACGTTCAAGAGAGAGTTTTGTCATGTCATGTTTTAGTTACTAATTAGTCAATTAGCTGATGCCTCTGTGTTTTTTTTTTTTTTTGTCCGTAAAACATTTGCTTGGGGACCCACTGACTTTTATAATATGGACAATTATGATTTCTTCAGTGTTCCACAGAAGAGCAAAACTCATCCAGGTTTAGAAAAATGCAAGGGATTATAAATTATGATTCATTTTTCACTTAAGGATAAACTACCACTATTCTGACCTTGGGCGTCCTTTGCTTGTGTTCAAACTTGAAACCTTTCGTTTACTAGCCTAAATATTTAACAACTAGCCAACTCAATCCCTTATTCAGTCAGTGTGCATTAGAGAGTGAGTTTACCGCCATTGCCAGGAGCTTGCCGTAAGTGAGGTGTGCAGGTATATGGTCCGGTTTGGCTCGGAGGGATTCCTTATACCAGTGTTCTGCCTCCGTCAGTTTGTTCAGCCTCATGTAGGCTTCTCCTGTGAGGGGAGGAGACAGAGGTCAGGTCAACAGGTCAGAAGTTAAGGAAGCACATAACCACCCCCCTCGCCGTGGTTTATCCCATAGCAGAAATAGAGGCAGTCAACTGAAAATGACCCACAAAAATTCAAACAGTCGATGAAATGTGATACTGGAGCCCTCCATCCGTTTATGTAAAATGACCGCTGAGTGAAACCAACATTAAGTGATTGTTTACCGACCAGCGAACATTCCGTTATTTCTTAGATTTTATTTGATTATTAATATTAGATAATTCTGCAATTTTTGCATTCGATTAAAAATAAAAATTATATATACACACACACACACACACACATACATATATATATGTATATTAGGGGTGGAACGGTAGTCACGGTTTGGTACGTACCTCGGTTCGGGGGTCACGGTTCAATACGATTTTGGTACAACAGGAAAAAAAAAGCAAATCTACTATGCTCGGTTTCTTTTCATTTACTTTGAGCAGACAGTAGTACAAATTACAATTTCTTCCACCTACATGTGGAAATACTAAATATTATTACATATATATAAAATCTGCAGTACATATATACATACAAGGAATAAAATGTTGAAATATATTTGATTTAGTTTACAGATAAACATGGATAGTTTCCAGAAGGCCAACAATTCACTAAAAATGTTTTTTTTTTTATTGGTCTTATGAAGTATTCTAATTTGTTGAGATAGTGAATTGGTGGGTTTTTGTTAAATGTGAGCCAAAATCATCACAATTAAAAGAACCAAAGACTTAAGCTACTTCAGTCTGTGTGCACTGAATTTATTTAATACACGAGTTTCACAATTTGAGTTGAATTGCTGAAATAAATGAACTTTTCCACGACATTCTAATTTATTGAGATGCACCTGTATATACTCACACTTGGTTTTAATCAGTGTTTATTTTGTATTGAGCATAAAAATTGACATTAAAAATTGTAAATACATTCTGAGCAAAACAAATTGCACTTAAAAATAACTTAATTTATTAATTGTTTACCAATTATTTAAAAATAAATAAATAAACAAACAAACAAATAAACAAATAAAAAAATGCAATGTATAAGAAACTTAAAAATCCAACGTATACTACTCTAAAAATACTGTCCTCTGGTCTTCAGCTCAGCAATTCAAAGCCATGCCTGTCCCAGCGCCAACCCTACTCTTATAAATCCAGACGTAAAAGCTGACTCCTTATGACATGAGTATAAACACACACTCCTATCCTTTAAACATCATCTAATACCTCAGCCAGCCTCCCACCCACCTGCAATAACACACACACTCCTCTCAGACAGATTATTACAGAAGAGCGTATCACAGCTACTTCACTGAGATAACACAGCCTAAACAATGTTAATGTAATGTAATTAGAGCTAAAATAACATAAGCAGAGCATGCGTGACTACACTGGAGTTTCACATGACCCGCCAGTCTCAATACAAGTCTGTCCGCACCAATGTCATGTTGGTGTCAAATATAGGACACGTGGGTCATTAAAACAGCCTAAAGTCAAATAACGCTGGAATTTTCTGCTATTATTTTAAAGATAAAAATTACATACTGCAGATGGCTCACTAATGACAGCTGGGAATGATGATGTCACACAAAACTCTCGCCATGTTTGTAAATTAACATGAATATTGCTTTGGAAACAGATTTTGAAGAAATACAGAAAACTCTGACTCATTTAGCAATTCTTAAACAAACACAATTCCTTATTCGTCACATTTGTTTGTGCAATAGAAAAACATTGTTTCTGAAGAGTATGATCATAAATTTAGCAATAATAATAATAAAAAAAAAAACTACTACACTATTGTGATACTTTATTCAGCAAGGATGCACTAAAGTGATCAAAAGTTACAGTGAAGACATTTATGTTACAAAAGATTTTGATTTTCAATAAATTCTATTCTTTTGAATGTCCTATTTCTCAAAGAATCCTGAAAAGCAATGTTTCTTGAGCATCAAATCAGCATATTATAATGATTTCTGAAGGATTATGACGCTAATGGCTGCTGAAAATTCAACTTTGCATTGCAGAAATAAATTACATTTTAAAGTATACTAAAATAGATATTTTTTTATGATCAAATAAACGCAGCCTTGGTAAGACGGTTCTTTCAAAAAAAAATAAATAAATAAAATAAATAAATAAATAAATAAATAAATAAATAAAACCTCCTACCTATCCCAAACTTGGTGGTGTACAATGGTAGTGTACAAAACATCCACATGCTGGTATATTTAGCAATTTAAAAGGATTGTTTATCTTTGTTTAACAGATACAATCTGACCTCCTCAGTCAAGCTGTATTTGGCTCAGTTGGTCAGAGGAGACAGCTGTCGATTTTGGCTGTTAGAACGAACTCAATACAGTTGAAACAGTGACAACAAACAAAAGAACACAAACCCGACAAATTAACAACAAATGAGCTTGGAAAGAAATGAACATGGGGAAAAGAAAAAATAAAGAATTACAATGGGAAAGGAAAAAAATCCAGTCAAGAGATAATTGTGAGAAAATGAGATGGGAGGGAAAGGCTGAAAGCTGTGGGTTGGTAAATGTGTTGCATAAGATATTAAAATCTAACCAATCTAGTTTGCTCCCATGCTCTAAATAAAACAGAATGATTCTCGCGCTCTCTGTATTGTACAAAGCCTCAACTTATCTTGTTTGTGAAGCTGTTGACTCGATCTGACAAAATCAATTCTATAGATCAAAGAATGCTATGGAAGTGGGTTCACCAGAAAAGACACCATTACAATTACAGACCCACTGGTGAGACAAGATAAAAACAATATGGGGTTACAGCATGCAAGGAATAATGTACAGTAAGTCAGTTATTATTGCAAAATAGGACCGACAGTGAGGTCTTGGATCACCCTGAAGGGGTTTATTTTGCAATAATGTCCTGCTGACTGTACATGATCCCACTTATTACATAACTGCTTACCAAATAAATATATAGACATGAAATACTGATGAGAGTTGAAATTATTTTATTATTGTGTAGACAGCTTAACTAGCTTATCTTGTCGATTTTATTATCTTGTAGATTGCTTAAGTCTCTGCTAAGAAAAACAGTCCATTACAACACAGCCTAGAAACAACACAAACACTGCAACATTAAAATAAATTCTGTTTATTTTTAATAATTTCTATTTATTATTATTATTTTTTTTTTAAAGAAATTAATACTTTTAATAATCAAGGATGAATTCAATTTATCAAAAGTGATAGTAAAGACGTGTCATTTTACAAAATTTCAAATAAATGTTTTCTTTTGAACTTTCTATTCATCAAAGACCCCTGAAAAAAACATCCCAGTTTTCACAAAAATAACAAGCAGCAGAACTGCTTTCAACATAATAATGTGAAATGTTTTTTGAGCTCTAAATCAGTACATTAAAATGATTTCTGAAGGATCATTTGACACTGAAGACTGCAGTAATGGTGCAATAGCTTTTTTTTTTTTTTTTTTTTAAATTACAGTCATACAAATATATCTGACTCTGGAACAAAGCATTCTAGAGAGCGTCAAACTTACCCATCATATTATAAAGGCTCTGTGGGGCAAACTGCCTGGGCATCTTCTGTATCGCTTCTTTATATACAGATATGGCCTCCTAAAAACAGAATACACCATTAATTCATAAAAAGCTACAATTATAAGCATACAGTACTCAGACTAAAAGTCTATTTATACCAAGCCTTAATTTTGACAAACATAAAAAGCCAATTAAATCAAGTTCAAGAGTCTGAAATATCAAATTTTGATGATTGTTCTATTCACTTTATACTAGTGCTGTCAAACGATTAATCGCATCCAAAATAAATGTTTTTGTTTACATTATATATGTATGTGTACTGTGTATATTTATTATGTATATATAAATACACACACATACAGTATATATTTTGAAAATATTTACGTTTATACATTTATATATTAATATTCTTATATTTTATATTATACATAAATATATTTAATATATAAACATAACATATTTTTCTTAAATACATGCATGTGTGTGTATTTATATATACGTAATAAATATACACAGTATACACACACATATTACGTAAACAAAAACTTTTATTTTGGATGTGATTAATCGCGATTAATTGTTTGACAGCACTACTATACATTTCCTGGGAAACCAATTTGAAATTGCACACAATTTTTTTTAAGCATTGATCTGAAAAGTTGTGGTATGAAAACTGACTTTCATATAAATTCATTACATCCGATTTGGTGTGTACAGAATTGAAATCTAACTGTGCTAGAGAGCGTCTCACCTCCTGGTGGCCCTGCTCATGAAGAAGCTTTCCCAGGTTATACAGGCAGCTGGTGACTGAGCTCTTGTGTGCATGAGGATCCTTCAGGTTTTCATCTGGGATATCGGCACAAGTGACAAAAGTGCGCTTGGCCTCTTCTAGACGGCCCTGGTTCATTAGGACAATCCCTGTGTTCAAGTAGGCGGCTGAAAGAGAGAGGAAATGGGGTGAATATCAGTGCAAAAGGTAATGAGGCTTATAGAGGCTCAGAGAAAGACCTCCATTGGGGCTGCAGGAATGAACTAGTTGATTTATGCAGATCAGCGGCCTGCAGTCTAGTCGATAAGGTGCCAATACATATTCACTATCCAGCCGGCCAGAATCAAATCTAAATCAGCAGGGGAATATCCACTCCAGCTGCAGACTTAATTCTGATGCTCTTAATAGACCATACATACACACAGAACCAAACATTTAAATGAGTTTATATCACAGGACAGGACAATCTATCAGGACTCCTGCAGCAGGGACTCAGGGAAAGTAGACATCCATCACTCTCCTTAGAGCTGCAATATGTGCGTGCTCTGATCTCAAACTATTACAGATCTCTTACAGATGTCTCACAACACATTAACGTGGGAGGAATTGCTACTGCACTAAAGTAGCATGTGAGGGAAACAGCGAGTGAGGAGATATTTTTGCACTAAAATTCAGGAGTGAATTCTTTATGCTTTTTTACATCACTGCAAAAACATGACTTTAATTATAATTCTCCATTTAATAGGTTTTTATTACTATTTTATGTATTTTATACACTTTATTTTCTCAATTTTTTAAATTTATTTTATTCTTTTTTTTCCTACTGTTTATATTAGTCTATAATATTATATTTGTATGTTTTTGATACTGCGTTTTGTTCCCCTTTTTATGCTTTTTCATTTAGATTTTTAATATTAAAACATTAATAGTAAATATACACTATATAAATATATGCATATATATTCCAAAAGTCTGGAATAATTAAAATTTTTTTTTTATTGTTTTTGAAAGAAGTCTCTTATGCTCAGAAATGCTACATTTATTTGTAAATGTATAAGTAAAAACAGTAAAACTGAAGTAAACCAGTAAAAAAAAAAAAAGTATAAACAGTAAAATTGTGAAATATTACTACAATTTAAAATGACTGTTTTCTATTTTAATATACTTAAAAATGCTATTTATTTCTGTGATGGCAAAACCAAATTTTTAGCAGCCATTACTCCAGCCTTCAGTGTTACACAATCTTGCAGAAGTCATTCTAATATGCTGATACGTAAGTGTATTTATTATAAAATAACATTTACTCTTATTAAAAATGTAATGTGTAAATATGCAATAAAATTTAATAATAAAATTTCTTATTAAATAAAAAAAAAAATTCTTATTAAATATTTACTTATTAAACATATATCTCCTACAAAACATGGCAGACTTGACCCTAAACTATCCTTATTATACACTGGCTGACCAGCTAGTTGATTCTAAATATCTTACAGAATGTTTTACAGATTGTCTTGTCCTTTTGTAAAGCAAAATTTGACAAAAATCCCCAGACCCCGCTGCACACATCATAATAATTGTCTCCCTGGGCAAATCTAGTCATTCAAGCAGAGCAGCAATAATTTCCTCCCATGACACTAAAAACAACATGGGAAATTCTATGAGAAACCTTAAAACGGCCAAAAATAGCACATGCATTTCATTTGGATAAGAGGCAAGCAAATGCATCCACACGGGGCCAGATAGTATAAAAGGATTTTGGCCTGGATTCTTTTTTTTCTGTTGAAATCGAATCAAACGTCAATCATTCCTTGACAAGAGTGGAAACAGAGTGACTGTGTAGGCCTGTGAATCATCATTATTTCTTTAATGCTGGACTTAGTCCGAGTACACACACACACACACACGCACAGAACCACACAAACCTTTTAATTTGTAGTTGCCTGGACACAGTGAAGACTGAGGAGGCTTGAAATTGTTCATAAAAAGAGGAGCTGTACTTACAAGCCAGCGTTGGCCTGCTCCCAATGGCCAGCTTATAGTAGTGGAGGGCCTCTGAGAATCTGTTGTTTTCCTGGAGCAACAGACCCCTGCAATCCAAAAGGAAGGAAAAATGAGAACAAGAACAGTTACAAAGTATGGGTAACACAATTAATTCAAATGAACAAAAATGAAAAAGACAAAAAACAAACCATTAAATTCATTTCATTAATATCTCATTTTTTTCAGTGATATTTAATTGAGTTAAATAACTATGAAATCAATTTCCAGAGAATGAAAACAAACTCAAAGCCCTAGTTTGTACTAAGATTACAAAGGCTAGTGGGAAGAAAAATGTTATTTCCCAAATGCCCTGTAAGATTATTATTATTTTTTTAAATCAACTGGGCACATTTTAAATTGATGGACGAACATTCTACAACATAAAAAAAACCCTGTTATTTTCTTAGAAAAATATGCAGTAAAAAAAAAAAAAAAAAAAAAAAAAAAATTAAAAAAAAAAAATTGTAATAAAATAAAATGATATTCATTATTATATTCACTCCATTTGCATACAACTGTTCAATATTTAATTAAGTTAAATAACTATGAAATCAACTATGATATCCAGAGACCAAACACAAACTCAAAGCCCTGTGTTTGTACTAATTTTACAGAAGGCTAAATGAAAAAAACAAACAAAAACAAAAAAAAAAACAAAACAAACAAAAACAAAAAAAACAAAAAAAAAAAAGGTTTCCCTGTAAGAATTATTCAGTAGAAACAAATGAACAGGAATGAAAACATTTTTTAAATACATAAATTTAGAAATCAGATTATAATAGCTTTAAATTCAAATTTACTTCCTGATTTTCATGCTAATTATTACAATTAATATAATGTTATTCATTGAAAAAGCATATGCAGGAAAACATTCCATGTACTGTATGACAAGTAGTGTGTA
Source organism: Spinibarbus caldwelli (assembly GCA_039654775.1). Taxonomy (NCBI): domain Eukaryota; kingdom Metazoa; phylum Chordata; class Actinopteri; order Cypriniformes; family Cyprinidae; genus Spinibarbus; species Spinibarbus caldwelli. The sequence goes on along the minus strand of CM077238.1, from coordinate 8,254,109 downwards.
AAATCTGTCACTCTAAACTCGCACACTGGGTACGGTCTTGTTGAAAAATTAGATGCATCGAGAATCGTTTTGTAATCACATCACAACTCCCTGAATTAAAATCAAATCTGATTGTGAGGTGCCTAAGGATTCCCATCCCCACTGCTTTAAACGGATAACTGAGAACAGCACAAACGTGTGCAGTATATGAATTATGTATGAAGTGCCTTCATGCCCTGACTGTGGGGGTTAATGTGTCTAGTGGGTCCCTGACACCATCCTCTGGAAGGCTGATGAATCAGGGGACAGTCATAGTCTGGCCTCTCAGGAGATTTCCTCAGCTTTACTAGGACAGATTGAGAGTGTCGGCTGTTAGGAGGAAGTTCGCTCACTCACAGGTTATACAACATATCAGCCATGTTCCTCCGGTAGTACAGAGCGTTCCTGTAGGCTTGCTCGGCCTCCACCACCTTTCCCTGGTTCTTGAGAACGTTTCCCAAGTTACCCCAAGCTGAGAAAGAAGGATAAAGCATTAAAATTCAGAAAATACAAGAAATCTAGGAACATCTAAAAATTAGATTAAAAAAAGAAACTAGATAAGTAATTATCCATTTACAAAAAAAATAAATAAATAAAATTATAAATATATATATATATATATATTTAAACTTAACTTAACATAGTTGAGTCAGATTTTCATTTGGTCTGATTTTGTATTGATTATAAAAATTTATAATTTTTTAAAAGGGAAATTGTACCAGGTATTCACAATGTTTCCATGACACTCTATTTCTGGTAAACCAAATATGTAAATTGTGTGCCATTTCTTGTTACATTATTGGTATCTTTGATATGGTCTCCAGAACGTTTTCATAAAATTTCACAATGTTGCATTTTGGTTGGTTAGGTTACATCATAGCGCAACAATGTGAAATTTTGCGAACGTTTTGTGCTTCCAAGTCACATAGTAAACTGGATACAGAATCTGAAATTCATAAAGTCTTATGAGAGGCACAAGCAAGGAAAAAAAGTAAATGACATTATAATAATGCAATTTTAGAAGCTACCCATGCATAGTATCTGTGCCATGAAAGGGGCGAGAATACCACAGCCTGTAAAATTGGATCACGGGAGGTAATTACAAAGTCATATTGATGCAGTCTGGCTTGATAAATGATCGAAATGAAATTGTGACAATCAATTTGTGAAATTTAACAAATAAATATAACGGGCTGTCATTAATAGATGGAATTCAATCAGAGAGGATGATAATTTAACAGTTCAGTGGCTCTGCTCTGCTCTGCTCTACACACAAAATGAATTTGATGCATGAATCCATGTGACTGATAAACTGGGGGAACTTCTAATGATTCTAATGCATTAAATCATTTTGTGCTTACAATTAATTAAGCAATATTTTTCGCTGTGCTAATGGAACTTAGTACTTAAAAAGGAATTTGTGATTTTGTTTTTATACCAGTGCACACTTTATAAATGTCAATATCACTTACCTAAAAATGATCTAAGTAAATGTTTTAGATTTAAATTTAAATATTTGAGCCATAGACCAAAAATGAGTACAGAAATGAAGAGAGGCTGAGGAAACTTGATCCATAAACCCTCAAACCTCAAAACTTTTCATCATGAGCAACTTCCATTTTTGGTTTGCAGCAGCATTTGTGCAGAAATAAATGATTGAAACACATCCTGCTGTCACCCTTAAGTTAAGTAACACTTAACATCGCTTAGTTTTTGTAGTGTAGATGAATGAGAATATGACTTTGGGTAACTAAATATTACAATATGGATGCATATACAAGAATTACAGACTAAATATAGCAGGGTTTTATAGTTAACTAAAACCAGAAAATAACATTTTGTTATCTGTAATAAAAATGTTAACTGAAATAAAATATTAAATAAATATAAAATAAAAAATGAATAAAATCTATAAAGACATTAAAATATATAAAATGACAAAACACACAAATTTACTAAAATTTAAATTAAATGAAAATGTATAAAACTGAAAACATTCAAAATATTACTAAAAACTAAAATATTATTTCAATTATACTAAAATAACACTGAAAAATAGGTAGAAATGTCATTCAATACAGGGGAGGTAGGATCTCCCGAATTACTTGGACTATGTTAAATGTTATAAGTAGCTGAAATAAGCACAAATGTCAGGGCATGTCAAAATATCTCAAGGGCCCCAAAGTCTCCTCAGACCCCAGAGGGTTAAAATTACCTTTAGCAGGGTTCACAGATATCCCTGACTTGTATAGCATCTCCTCATTCTGCCAGTCACGGTTCCTCAACACTGTCTTAATCCCAAAAAGAAGGACCAGAGCCGCTGAGCAGCCTAGCACCAAAGTTCTGGAGGACTTCCTCCTCAATCTGACATATAAAGCTCTCATCCCCACTGCTACCAAGAGGCAGAAGCCCATACTAGGGATGTACAGTACTCGCTCCGCCACCACAAAGCCCACATAGAAGAATAGATTGGTGGCAGGGATGAAGGGAACGGCCAGCAGACCCAATGAGAAGACCACCAAACTCTCTGTGGTGGGTAAAGACAATGAACAGTGTTTTGCAGTCCCATTTGTTCCATTCATCTGCACTGAGTTTGAGTAAAAAGTTGAGTGTTCATAATCAGAGCTACAACTGTGTCCGTTTGTGGACTTCCCATTTGCTACATGATGTGCTTTCCCGTTGGTCTCCTTGCTTTTGGTTGGGTAATGGCAAAGCCCGAACCATGCCAGCGCTAGAAACAGGGTGTAGAAGGCCACGGTGTGGAGGTTTCGCCAATCTGCAAGGCTCCTCACAAGAGGCAGAGCATCCATTGACCAATCAAAACTTAGCATGTCAGGGCACAGGAGGAGCCAAACGTTCATGGCGGGGAGAAAAAAGAATGTTAGTATCCTAGTTAGGAAACAAGGACAGTCTGCTGCAGGGTTGTCCGAGTTGGAGAAGTTCGGAGGTTTGTTTCCCATCCAGTAAAGACGGCAAGCCAAAAGGATGACACCCCAGAAGCCCAGCAGAAACACACTCAACAGCAGGTGCAGGTTCTTTTTCTGAGAAACAAAAACAGAGAAAAACAACATTGATCAAAAGACAAAATGACTGGGATTTCAAAGAGGATACAGCAGAATCAAACATTCAAATTCATGAAATAAATTAGACTGGGCAAATCCAACCTACATCATACAAAAGGAAACTTGATTTAATTTAGAAAAAAAAAAAAAAAAAACTAGATAGGTATGCAATAAAAAACATAATATAGCCATAACATAATATACATAATATAAACAAAAAAAAAAAAAATTAAATAAAATAAAACAAACAAATCTATCAAAACAAAACCAAACAAAGACAAACAAGACCAAACGAAATGAAAATGAACCACAAAGAAAACCAAAAACAAAACAAAATGAAAAAGCAAAGCAAACAAAGCAAAACAAAAAACAACAAAACAAAACAAACCACAAACAAAACAAAACAAACCAAAACTAACCAAAACAAACCAAAACATTTTCAGCAGCCTTGCAATTTGGGCTGATTTTGTATTGATTTTTACAAATAAATGACATTAAGGAAAACATACCAGGGAGGCTTTTTTTCTGAGAAACAAAACCAGAGAAAACAACATGAGAACAAAAACTGACCGGAATATTTCAAAAAGGATATGGCAGAATCTTTTTTTTTTTTCTGTATGACTTTTGGTTTTTCAAACCCTTGTGCTTACATCTGGACCAGGTCTTATTACCAACACCAAGATTGACTAATAAGCCAAAAAATTCCAACTGCATTAAATATTAAATAAAAAAAATGAGAAAAAAGGCAACAGATCCAACAGTAAGTAAATTGAGACAGAAAAAATAAACATTTGGAGCACAATTTGGAACACAAGCAGCCTTCATGAGCAATTTGTTGGAGTCTTAAGAGTTATTCAATACATACTGTACCACATGCATGTACTACGGTTTCATTGTGACATCAATCCTTGCGAGGCCTGTGATGGTTAACGAGAATCAGCCCTTTGCATCTCCAGTCGCTGCAAACAATTTAAAACTCTTGGCCAAATGTAGACACACATTTTCCACATTTTTCAGAGAGGCCAGAATAATAAACGTAGCGTCACTGACTGCTGGTCAGCGAGTACAGCTTGACGTCACAACACAAGGCAGCCCCGCATTCATCTCTGTCTCATACAGCCGACTTTTACAGACTTTATAAAATAAACAAGATATGGCCTCATAAAGGTGCCAATCCATCATACTGCAGCGCTGATATTAAACACTCCAGCATGAAAATGATTTCAGAGTATTTATGGAGTGTTTGAATATTTTACACGTTAAGTAAAAGAAGTGACCAGTTCCTGGTAGAGCAGCTGCAAAGTTCAGTCCGCCTTCCTTTTCATGTTGATTTTGGATCGTGGACACCCTCAAGCAATTTTATGACTTCCTCCAAACACGGAACTCATTTGGTACAGACGGCAAACAAACACGCAAATGATTACTTCAAGGTCTTCGTCAATCACCATTAAACGGATAGTTCACCCAAAAATGAACATTCTGTAATCTTTTTTTTTCCATGTCGGTCCAAACCTTTATGACTTTCCATCTCCTGCAGAATACAAACGGAAATGTTAGGCAGGATGTTAACACTGCTTAAAACAGCAGAATAAAAGTGAAGGAAGTCAGAGAAATGACAGAAATCATATGTCTTATAGCATTCGTCCCTATTCACTTTAAATGTATGGAAAAGAACAGAAAAAAATCTCATTTTATATTCCACAGGTTTGGAACAATGTAAGTAAATCATGACAGAATTTTCATTTTCATTTCATAACCCTTACAAGATGTTATGTACATTTGGAAAACACTCATATTAAAGATTAATGTTGGAAAGCTTTCCCTAATGATTATTTGTGAACCATTTTGTCAGTCCATAACACCATTTATTGTAACTTACAGCGAAATACTCCTCTTCCCAGCTGACTCACTAACAGAATGACTGTGAGACAGTGAGTATGTGTTCTGCATTAATGTCCAGCTGCTTTATACAGTATAGATTTTTTGTCCTGGTTTTGGTCATCTCTGGTTTAGACAAAAAAGCACATTATTACTCACAGGGGAAATGTCTGTAACAGGCCACTTCCCATGTAATCAAGTTATGTAGCACAGATGTATAGAGCATGTCCCGAATGACATAACCTTTACCATAAGACCTGACATGCACACAGCTCTGAATCTGTGATATGATAACACAGGAAAGAGCCACATGCCACCAAGAGAAGAATAATAATTTTAAAACAATTTTTAAAAAAGATAAATAGTTGATTATTTTTTATTGAATGAATACTTAAAAAAAAAATATTATATATATATATATATATATATATATATATATATATATATATATATTATATATTATATTATATACATTATATATATGACTAATATTTTTAGAAATGTACTTTTTATATTTTTTTTTCTTTGGCATATTTTTTACATTAAATTTTATTTTATTTTTCTGTAAATGATTTGTTTTCTCACTAAATGAATAAATATATGTGACAGAAAAATAAAATAAAATAAAATAAAATAAAAGCTATACGAGAGTCATTTAGAAAGTAAGCTTGCTCTTTTGTTTTGCAGCACACAAAGAAAACTATGTCTGTAAGACATATCAATCTGTCACCAATTAAAGTCTTGGACAACATCAAGTTAACAGCCTGTGTCTCTCGGTTCCTGTGACATCTGTTTAAGTTTACTGACCGAAGGCATGATGGTGCATTAATGATCACGAAAGATGAATACTACAACAGTAGAACTACAACAATAGCTTGAACACACATAAAATCAGTGCAGTTAAAAATTAACATATATTTAAATGAATAAAAATGGTTTACATGATAAATATTGATAAGATCTGAAGGTGTTTTGATTTTGTGCATACAGTACAGTTGGCTGTTTTGATTTCGTGCATACAGTACAGCTGGCTGTTTCAGGTGGAACGTGCACGTCCCAACGGAGTGAACTGTAGGCTGAAGGGAAGAGGTCGTAAAGGGACCGTCTCACAGGGGTCTTGAAGCAGCAGGCTACAGAGGCCAAGCGGAACGGTCCGACTGAAGAGAAACACAGAACTACTTTGAGGCAGGTCTAAACTGCATTGGTATGAAGGTCACAAATGCCCACATACTGTCTAAAATGTCTCATCATCTCAAAAATGAAAATTAGTTACAGTAAGTAGAGCTTTCTGAAACTAGCAATTAAAAATGTTCTCAAATAAACTATTCGGTAATGATTCTTAAACTACCAATACTGATAATTTAATCCATGTCTTTTCATGGGTGTGTTAAGAATTTTGCTGAAAAACATTACTGAGCATCAACTATGAAAACAGAAAGGAGGATTGATTGATTGTGTTTTTTCCACATATAAATGTGAAATAAATAAAATTAATAATTTTAATAGTATAAATAATATACTTAAATATAAATATAAGTATATTACATATATTATGTAAGTGCAATTACTAGAGAAAGTATATTATTTATACTATATATGCATATGTATGTGTGTATGTATATATGTATGTGTGTATGTATATGTATATGTGTATGTATATATGTATATGTAAATATACATACATACATACATACATACATTATATACATACATTATATACATACATACATTATATCTATCTATCTATCTATATATATATATATCTATCTATCTATCTATATATATGTATATATGTATGTATATATGTATGTGTATGTGTATATATATATATATATATATATATATATATATATATGTATATATATATATATATATATATATATATATATATATATATATATATATATATATATATACACATACATATACTCTCCGGCCACTTTATTAGGTACACCTGTTCAATTGCTTGGTAACACAAATTGCTAATCAGCCAATCACATGGCAGCAACTCAATGCATTTCGGCATCTAGATGTGGTGAAGACGACTTGAAGTTCAGACCGAGCATCAGAATGGGGAAGAAAGGGGATTTAAGTCACTTTGAACGTGGAATCGTTGTTGGTGCCAGACGGGCTGGTCTGAGTATTTCAAAAACTGCTGATCTACTGGGATTTTCACGCACAACCATCTCTAGGGTTTACAGAGAATGGTCCGAAAAAGAGAAAATATCCAGTGAGCGGCAGTTGTGTGGACAAAAATGCCTTGTTGATGTCAGAGGTCAGAGGAGAATGGGCAGACTGGTTAGAGATAATAGAAAGGCAACAGTAACTCAAATAACCACTCGCTACAACCAAGGTATGCTGAATACCATCTCTGAACGCACAACACGTCGAACCCTGAAGCAGATGGGCTACAGCAGCAGAAGACCACACCGGGTGCCGCTCCTGTCAGCTAAGAACAGGAAACAGAGGCTACAATTCGCACAGGCTCACAAAAATTGGACAATTGAAGATTGGAAAAACGTTGTCTGGTCTGATGAGTCTCGATTTCTGCTGCGACATTCAGATGGTAGGGTCAGAATTTGGCGTAAAGAACATGAAAGCATGGATCCATCCTGCCTTGTCTCAATGGTTCAGGCTGGTGGTGGTGGTGTATTGGTGTGGGGGATATTTTCTTGGCACACTTTGGGCCCCTTAGTACCAATTAAGCATTGTTTAAACGCCACAACCTACCAGAGTATTGTTGCTGACCATGTCCATCCCTTTTTGACTACAGTATACCCATCTTCTGATGGCTACTTCCAGCAGGATAATGCACCATGTCACAAAGCTCAAATCATCTCAGACTGGTTTCTTGAACATGACAATGAGTTCACTTTACTCAAATGGCCTCCACAGTCACCAGATCTCAATCCAATAGAGCACCTTTGGGATGTGGTGGAACGGGAGAATCGCATCATGGATGTGCAGCTGACAAATCTGCAGCAACTGCGTGATGCTATCATGTCAATATGGACCAAAATCTCTGAGGTTTCCAACACCTTGTTGAATCTATGCCACGAAGAATTAAGACAGTTCTGAAGGCAAAAGGGGGTCCAACCCGGTACTAGCAAGGTGTACCTAATAAAGTGGCCAGTGAGTGTGTGTGTATGTATGTATGTATATATGTATGTATAAATAATATACTTACTCTAGTATTGAACATATGCAATTAAAATATTTACCAATATAAATAAAAAAATAAATACATCTGACTGAAAAAAAGACACTAAAATTATATACAAAATAAAATGTAAATAAAGTCTCTAAGTTAGGCATAAAGTGCTCATATATTAAAGTTTCACTTAAACTTTGTTTTGTAGATAATTGCAGTTTTAAGTATACTTTTTTTATTTTGTTGTTGCAAACAACAGTGTTGAGGTCATTGTAATATCTGCACATAATTGCATAGACAATTGTAATGGGTCATCTTATATTTATTCAACCATCACTAGTTGTCTTCACACAGAAAATTGACTGTTCACTAAATTTAGATGCTTATATTAGCAAACTCTCCAAAGCTGAATTTTTTCAACTTCGACGTTTTTCCAAACTCCATTCCTTCATGAGCCCAAAAGATGCTGAATCACTAGTATATGCATTTATCACATCTCGCCTTGACTACTGTCCCTGTCCTCTGTTCAGGTCCTACCTTTAAAGTCCTACCCTTATTCACTTTTCTTTGTTCCCCAATAAATGTTTTTTTTTTTCACTAATTTTAGATTTATTAAATTATTGTGCATTCATGATTTTTCTAGAGTAACTTTTGCTACTGAATTATCCACTAACCTAGTTTATAATAGTATTTTTGTCATAGATTATAATTACATATTCATTTGTTGTTTTTCTTTAAAGTGAAGTTGTCTATATTTAGTAGATTGTGTGTAAAACACAAGAGAGTGATGAGCAGGTCAACACACACTGAGGTATAGAAATTCTACACTGATTTACAAAAAACTGCGCTGATATCGGATTGATATCAGTATAGGTAGATACTCAGAATTTTTGGTATCGGATCGGTTCTGAAAAAGTGGTATCAAGCCAGCCCTATCCAAGACTCAGCTAATCTCTGCAATTCTCCAGCTGTGATCCTTGGAGAGTCTTTGGGCACTCAAACTCTCCTCTTCACCGTGCATTAGGACGATATAGACACATGTCCTCTTCCAGGCAGATTTGTAACATCTTTAGTTGATTGGAACCTCTTAATTATTGCCCTGATGGTGGAAATGTGGATTTTCAATGCTTTAGCTATTGTCTTACAGCAACTTTCTATTTTGTGAAGCTCAACAATCTTGTTCTGCACATCAGAACTTTATTGTTTGGTTTTACTCCTTGTGATGGATGATTAAGAGAATTTGGCCTTTGTTTTCTTTATATTTATAATCCTTTGGAACAGGAAGTCATAGCTGAACAATTTCATGCTCCTAGTCTCTCTGGTGTGCTAAATTTTTTAAAATATGAATGGGAATATACTTCAGAGATATTTTACTCATAAGAATTTCCAGGGGTGCCAATAATTGTGGCCAACATGCATTGGAGAAAAACATTTATTTTATCATGAGATTTTCTCCCCACTTTCAATTGTTTTACTTCAATGATAGGTTAGAATTTTGTGAATTTTTTGAATGAAAGATGAAAAAGATAAACAATGCAGATTTATTTTTACAGCCACCTTTGCTCAGATTTACCAAGGGTGCCAATATTAGTGGAGGGCACTGTAACTTCTATTTTTTTTTTTAACCTCCACTGGCTACCTGTGTCCTCTCGTATCACTTATAAAATTCTTCTGCTTACCTTTAAGTCACTTCACGATCTTGCACCTACTTACCTCTCTGACCTGCTTTCTCCATATATTCCTTCTCGTCTACTTCGATCATCTGGAGGGGAACTTCTTTGTGTTCCGAGATCTTGCCTTTCTTCTATGAGAGGGAGATCTTTCTCTGTTATGGCTCCTAAACTTTGGAATTCATTGCCCCTGTGTCTTCGGTCAATAACCACACTGCACAAATTTAAGTCTAAACTCAAAACCTATCTGTTCAACCAATATTATCTGTCATTATCGGTTTCTTCTTAAACTGTTATGGTTTAATGCTGTATCTGATTGTTTGCTGTATTTGACTATCTGTATTATTACTATGGTTTGCAACTGCAACCGCATGTCCTGGACTTGGCAAATGTCTACTGTCCATCTATGTATGTATTGATTGCTTATATTGCTTTTGTCATTGTGAAGTGTCCTTGCGCTTGGAAAAGGCGCTATACAAATTAAACATTATTATTATTATTATTATTAAAGAAAAGACATTGTGATGATTCTCATAGACAGCTGACTGACAAGATGCCTGCCATGTTTCATGAAAACGTCAACGATGACTTTCATGCAGCATTTTATTGGTACAAAAAGCAAAGCTGTAAGCTCAAAGCTGTTTTTGCTGCCATGCAAGCTCTGCTATTTCCTTTTGGTTACACTTGAAAGTCCTCACATACTTCACTACATCTGTAGTACAGAGGCAGTTCCTGTCCCCAATTAGTGAAGTACACCAGTAAGAGAGCGACGATCACTCAGTATATAGGCATAATTACATCCTTGGAGTCAAAGAATTCATACCAGGAAAAAGGCTTTCAAAATGTCTTCACATCTAATGACACTTCTCTTCTGAATGTTTCTCTTCATAGATATGGGATTTTCAAAGGGGCCAGGAGAGCTTTGTGGTGATGTATCACCATCTTCATCTAGCACTAAAGGATTGTGAATTCAAACGGATGAAAGTACGAGAGACATTCATACATTTCAACAGGTATAAATCTGCAAATAAGTGCAGTGATGTGGACGCATCTGCCATTTTAGTGTACATATGAGCGAATGACTGAACTCCACATGACCCTGTCAGCCATTCTCACCAAAAGCCTGTAAATATGGGCTGTTTCTTGCGCACACACATATACATATATAAATAAATAAACTCTATACAAATTAGCGGTTGTCTAATGGAGCTTAAGCCCAGTGGGGGTGAGACGGCACGAGTGAGACAGATTGCGGAGGCTGAAGATGTGTCAGTGAGGTCATGCGGGAGTGTGAATGCTTGCACACAGGATTCTCGCTGGATTTACGAGGCGGCTGCAGGTTTGGGACTGCACAGGCTCTCGAGAACCAGCAGGGGTTTTTAGCACTTGCAGGTTTGGAGCCAAAACACATAGACCCTGGGATTTGTGTAGGTTTCAATCTGTATATGTGTGTGTGTGTGTGTGTGTGTGTGTGTGTTCAGAAGATACTATGCATGTACAAAATACTGTATTTCAAAACGAAATCAAAATTGTGTTCCTGGTAAGGTTATTATCATTAAACTTATATAAAATCTAAATACAGCATCAAATTAAACACTTTAAAAATAGTAAAATTATAACTGGAAATAAATAAAAGTGCACTAAAAATAAATAAATAATATATATATTTTTCCAAAATATATGCTGTATGTGAGAGTATGTATATATACACATAATAAATATACACAGTACACACACATATATTATACAAAAATTTTTATTTTGGATGTGATTAATCGTTTGACAGCACTAATATATGTGTGTGTGTGTGTGTGTGTATATATATATATATATATATATATATATATATATATATTAGTGCTGTCAATCGATTAAAAAATTTAATCGCGTTAATCACAGTCATGGACTGTGATTAATCATGATTAATCGCAAATTTAAAATACTAGGATTTACCTGTAAATGTGTTGAAATGAAATGCATGGCAAACTAGTTTAAGGAAACAGAACCTTTCACACTTCCGCCAGGTATGAGACATAATCCTTATTATTCTTTTATCATTATTCATTTGTTTTTATTCAGCCATTATCAGTCTTTATACTGGCAATAAAACGTTTACCAAGCCACATCGCTTCAATCCCAGTATACATTTACCCAACTATTATCAAAAGTATTTCTAAATAAATACAACAAAACATTTTCTTGGGACCTTACGTGAAGTATTATGACAAAATGCATTATGAAGAACTGGACCTGTTCTGCAGCTGCATTAGAGCTAATATTAGCATCATACTTCATAAGACGATTTATGAGATTAATAGTACACTTTTACTCAGAACTCACTTTAAACCACCATCGAGTGTTTGTAATAACTTCCTTTTACGATCACATGTGGAATTTGGTTGTTTTCTGTTGTTAAAATATGCTCTTTATAGCCTTTTATATTCCTGCACAAATTAGCATTTCAGATGTACACATTCATCTCAAGAAAATCACATACAAACCATATCCTATCGTAATCGTGTGTTTATTATCTTGTATAATCTATAGTGGCTGTTGTCATGTTTATTTCTGCTGTGTAAAAGCCTTAACGTGTGCTCTGGCTGAAACTCACGTTGTTTGTGATGTTACAGCCGCCTCTCTGTTCTTAAATTGCCAGGGATACATTCCAACTATAATACACATTAGTAAAAGGATCTATTTTAATTTTCATTTGTCTATATACACTTTGGGCGGCCGCGGTACATTATAAAAATAGCCCAAAAAAACGCAACCCGCGGCTCTGTAATTTTTCCCGCGACTGTATTTTCAAAATAGTCCACTTGTGCCGTTACCCTGGCAACACTGGTTCGCTGTACCCTCATCACACAATGATAGATAAACTTCTGCGCTGCGATGACGGGAAGAAGTTGGGGTCAAGCATTATCACATGATTCATTTGCGTTAAAAAAATATTAACGCGTTAAAAATTTTAGATTAATCGCATGCGTTAACGCGTTAACGTTGACACCCCTAATATATATATATATATATATATATATATATATATATATATATATACACATATATATATATATATACACATACACACACACACACACGTGTATATATAGATATGTATATGGAGAGTTTATTTGCAAAACTCAAAAAAAAATCATGTTTCTTACTATGTTAGCATGTTTTTATTGTGTTAGTTAGCTGTATTTTTTTTGGTTATTTTTTAACCTAATCAAAATAACCCAGCTGCAGTTTGATTGAGATTAACTGGAATGCACAATGAAAAAACATGTTTTTGGAAAATTGTTAAAGATGAAGTTATCTGTTTTTGTATATATCTATATCTATATCTATATATATATATATATATATATCTATCTATATATATATATATATATATATATATATATATATATATATATATATATATATATATATATATATATATATATCTCTATCTATCTATCTATGTATATATATATATATATATATATATATCTCTATATCTATATCTATATATCTATATATATATATATATATATATCTATATATATATATATATATATCTATATATATATATATATATATCTATATATATATATATATATATATATATATATCTATATATATATATATATATGTATGTATGTATGTATGTATGTGTATATGTAAACGTCGTATGGGTGATAAAAAATATTATTATGAATATTGTGTTTTACTTGAAATGTCAAATGATGGAAGTACAATGTATGGAGAATGCCATTTTTTATTGTTTATGTCAAAGTGAAATCAAAATTTACCCAGTTTTAAGTCAAATTCTTAACACACTGATCTTACTGAACACAACTTATAAGTAAATAATTACATAAATCATCATAATTATGTACATCATAACTGTCTTCATAAAATTTAATCAAAATAATAATAAACTTGATTTCCACTGAAATTTTCTTTTTCCACTTTCCTTTCGTTTTTCATTCGTCAAAAAACCATGAACTACTGGATAAAGTTAACCAATTTTTTGGCTACTTGCACATTGTTTTCACAAACCTACATTCAGGTATAGTATGGGACGCAAACTTTTCATGGTTCCCGATTAATTTACTTATATAATTTAGTCCCAGTGGATAAAATCAAGTTCTACACCTTTTTGTCTCACTGAATATCCCGTTTCACTCTAAAATAAGCCACATTACTCAAGTAAAAACCTTCCACTGTTTCATGTTGACTTTTCTATTTGGGAAAAATCTTCCAGTTCTCACAAGACGACACTGTATTTGAGAAAGCAGGAATGTGTTTTGTATCTGAAGTATACTGATGCACAATGCTGGACTAAATGTGGCAGCGTTTAACCAAGCGAAAACGTCCTCAGGCTGTGTGAAAAAAATAAATAAAAAAATAAAAAAATAAAAGAGATTTTAAGAACACAAACACATAGTAAAACTCTCTTATTCACACTACCTGGCCATCAGACAAACAACAATTGTCACTTCTAGTCTGCCTAGTATCTGGCACCGCAGACTTAACCGCATCCATGTGTGCACGCTGAAGACGTTGCTATTTGAATGTCTACGCAGAGACATGTCACCATAAAAGAATGGACTCTAAACACTATCACACAGTACAAAAAAATAAAATAAAAAAATACTTCTCTGCTCACAATGTTCACCTTCTTGAAATGGCATTCACTTCTCTAGAGCTTAAGCAGGAGAATAGAACAAGACACAAAGACAGAAAACCAACTAGAAAGGCAGAACAAAATCTGATAACACCAAATCCTTAGAGAACGACCACCAGTCATAGATGGAGAGAGATTTTAGTGCTTGGCTCTATCTCCATCATCTCCCACATAAACAAGAAGTGTCCATCTTTATAATACTGCCTCTGTTTTCAATGTCAGGCCTTCTGCAGCCCAATGTGGAATATAGCTTTTGTCTTTCTTTTTTTTTGGTCTATAATCCAGTTTGTCTTGAAATAAGTGGTTTAACACTGCCCGGTAGGAGGGATGGAGGCTTTCTCCATTCCTCTCATTGTCAGTTCCTCTCCATCAGTTTGAAATGAAACTACTAGAAACAAGCATATGAGGATAACATCCATGGAGATAAAGCACACAACAGACCAATTCAAAAGAAAAGTGAAAGAAAGAAAACCATTTTTGGCAGCAATTTTTTCCAGGACATTTGGGATAGAAAGAGGCTTGCCAAAAATTCAATCAGCTCTGGATTCTGTCTCAAAAATGCTTTTTTTTTTTTTTTTTTCATTTTATGAGATTTATTAAATGAGAAAGGTAAAAAAAAAAAAAAAATTAATTGTTACTTTTCTCAACCTATGTATGTTTTGTGCTCCAAAAAAGTTTGATAATTAGTCAATTTTTTTCATGTTACAACTACTTTCTTAGCTGCTATTAAAATTATATTTTTAAAAAAATCATATATCATTTAAAACATTTAAATATATAAATAAATAAACAGCATAAACGATAGCTGTTTTTGTATACAAAAATATACCCAGTTTTGTATATAAAAAAAATAGAAAGAAATAAAATAATAAAATTAAATTAAAGCAAATTAAAATATATACTGTGCATTTCTAGTCCTTGAGTGTCTCAACTATGATGCATGATTCATTTTCTGTTTGCATTTATAATATTTTAAACAGATTTAATAATCAAACGGAGAGGAGTATGCCTTGATGTAGCACTTAAATAACGCAAAAAATAAAAAAATAAAAAAATACATTATTTAATATGCTGCTATATGAAGGACACAATAATAACAAAACACCATAATTACAAAAGCTAAATTCATTAGAACTCTTATCTACTCCATCCACAGGTATGCTACAACCTAAATCAAAATCCTGCAAAACCCAGCCGCTCAAACAAATAATAAGCACATGACTGGAAAACATCTAAGCCATTCTGACAGAGCAAACACACTGCGAGATTTTTGATTCAGCTTCAACGAGCTGAATATTTGCTCTGAAGCTGCTTTGAGCACAGATATTAACGGATCAAGAAAAAAACAGCCCAATAGCCAAGATGCCATATGGGGATTTAGCTTTTAAAATTCACTTAAACCAACAAGCCGCTCTCATATTATGTGCAGATTGCCCTTCTAGCAGTATATTTTGAGCTTTCCTCAAAGTTTCGGAGTAAGGACTTTTTCTCAGAAGTTTGTCAGTGTTTCCAGCTTCTGAATGCTAACGCGTGCCTCATCACTCTCGGATTTAACCTACATGACTGATAGAAGAGGGAGGTGTTAAATATTTGACTTTCCTTCATGAGTAAATTGGCTGTAACCATGAGGGATTTGGGGAGAGCAGAGTCGACAGATAAAAGCCATCCGAGTCTGCACTTAGTAATCCGCTGCTCTTAATGAGACTTTTCAAATGAATCTGCAACTTTGGGCCTGAAGACAAGTGTAGAGCTACAGAAGATGATTTACTGAGCTCAGCCTCAGACAACAAACCTCCAAGCACTGCCATTAAAGTTTCATGGAGCCAATGTCTGACCTTACAACAATTTCTACATTCAAATTTTCTATACATTTATAATCTTAAGGTAAAGCATCTTGAAAATTATCTTAAAATATATACAGAATATAGAAAGAAAATGACACAACCCTACAGTTTCTGCCTGAGAGCTACTGTAAGTCTGGAAGATGCGACCTGACCATTAAACAGCAGTGAAAAAATGTGTTTAATTTAATTGACCAAATCAGATCAGTTTTAGAATAAATTAGCAAATGATATTTAGAATAAAAAGGAAAACAATTAGAAACTCATAGTGCAACATACTGGATTATGTGCACTAACCACTAGGCCACAGCTCTGACTTCCAGTTTTTTTAACAGTTTTGTGACAGGCCATCAGCAATTTGGCAAAGAAAGGCAACAGCAAAGATAAACAAGAATTACTCTCTAACAACATTTACTGGAGAGACATTTATTGAAGCAGAAGCTGAGATAAGATAAATAAAATGTCACACAATACACAAAGACAGAAACTGAGAGAAAGCAAGCAAGTATGCAAGATGCTATCCAATCTGCCATTGAAATCAGACAACCAATAACTATTTAAATGTTTTGTCTTATAAAAATATGATTATGGTGGGAAAACAGCCTTGGAATTGTCTTTAAGCACAAAAAGAAGGAGATATGATGCCAGAGCATGATTATGTCTCACTCACTCTCAGCAAATTCTCCATGAGCCACAACTATGGAATCAGCAGAGGAGCCCACACTCCAACATTTTCTTAGCCTGAAATTTGACAAATTAGACTTTTATAAGACCTGTAATACTGTATTACTTTATACTGCTGCTCTACTTATAGAAACTAAACCACAGTTCCTTAGTCAGCAAGATCTTACCTAAATAATCGCAGATAAATGACAGCTATACACCGCAAACTTCCCACATACAACATTTAAAATGATTTACATCTTAACATTCTTCCAGTATCAGTTTGATTAAACTTATTGACACTTAACAAAACACCTTAAATTCCTTTACATACCCTCTTTAATTAGTGTCTTAATTTAGATAAACATTAATCAATGAAAAAGTAATTAAAATATAAAAAAATAAAAAAAAATAAAATAAAATAAAATAAAATAAAATAAAATAAAATAAAATAAAATAAAATAAAATAGCAATGTTTGGCCTTGGTTTGGTGAGACGTTTGAAGATTTCCATACTTGAAGATGTGCCAGTGTTCCAGATGGCCACAGTCCTACAGTAATCATTTCAGCTCAAACGGGAATGTGCTCAGATAAGCTGGTACTACTGATACGCCAAGTGTAACAAACTTCATAATCAAATGGCAAACAGATATCTAAATTCTCAAGGTGAATGTTTGAGTTAATTTTTGCCCTGCCTTGAATGGCTAAGCAGAAAAGAAATGCAGTACTTGCAGAAGAATGAGAAAATAATAATGAATGATTAGGATATGAAGATTTATCACAAGAAAGTAATAATCTTTGAATTGCAGGTATAGAGTCACGCAGAGCTCGCCTTCAAGCCGATGCGAATATGAAACTTTATATTTAACAAATAAAGAGAGACATTTATTACCTAGCAAGGCCATAACTGTGGAAAGCACAAGGGGATCAGAAAGTTGAAGATGAAATTATTTTGGCCTTGGGTTTGCTTGCTTTCTAAACTGTTCTTGGTATTTCAGCCAGGTCAGCAGTCCGATTTGATCATAGACGGAGAAGAATGACATTTGAAGGATTTTTAGGCCTATGTGCCAATGTATTCGAGCTTTCCAGGGTAGCCAAAAGAAATGCCTTGCAGCTATGCATCACCATTTCCCAAAAATATAAAGTTTAACCACAAAAGAGGAAAATCTGAAACGTAAATAAAGTGATGAGACTGAGAAACCTCAATCCATTCAAACTCAAAATTGCTCCCTGTGAAAAATTTATTGAGTGCAGCCACAGAGAGACCTCCTAGCATAAACTTCTGCTTCCTAAATCGCTGCTGTTTATTTAGCCTGAATGGTTTGGCAAGCCTGTGTGTGTCCACAATCCTCCACTGCAGCTACAAGATACTGATTCATCCCTTTCAGAGGTCACTAAGGTCAAGGAGAAGTTTCTGCAAAAAACACCGCAAAAAATAATGGACCACCATGACCCCAGTCCACTCTGAAAATGACAACTCTAACATATTAAGCCAGATAATTAGACTGGACAAGTTTCCAAAATGGCATATGAGTTAAAATTATTAACACAAGAAATCTGTGATTTTATGTACTGATTTGAATGGGATTGAGATTTCTGTAATCATATTTTTAAAGGGATGGTTCATCCAAAAAATAAAATTATGTAGCATTTTCTTTCTTTTGTAGAACAAAAGAGGGTATTTTATTTTATTTATTTATTTTTCTGTTATTGGGGGCCAATCTTGTTTTGGACCCCTTTGACTTTCAATAAATCTTCATATTCCACAGAAGAAAGAAAATCATGCAAGTGTGGAATTATATAAGTGTGAGTAAAAGAAATGAAAAGTTTCATTTTTGAGAGAACAATCCTTTTAATGTTGAATTTATTAAAAGTCATATACTCCGAATAGAAGCATAAATGTGATTTAATATATATAATCAAAACATTACATATTTAATTAAAAGAAGTAATTAATTAAGGTGAGGAACAACGGAGGTCAAAATGAACGAGAAGTGTAAAAAATACATATAAAGCAATCACACACCTTCCTATCCGGATTAAATTAGATTTCTCAGAGGTACAGAGCTGGATGAAGAAAAAAAAAAAAAAAAAAAAAAAAAAATTATATATATTTATTTATTTATTTTTTTTTTTTTTTTTAAGGTTGTGTGAGAAAAATACATGTGAAACACCAATTTAACTAACCTTATCTTCTCAGGTAAAACTACTTTCAGCCTTTTTGCAGCTTCACAACTTGGCACTTTCAGCAAGACTTTGGATGGACTGTGGTGCAGAGTGAGACCTCATGTGCACCGTCAGCAGAGCTCTCCGAAACTAATAATGTGAAACGAACATGGACTTGTTATTGTGTAGGTTAGAATGTCTTCCAGCCTTGTCACTGCATCAACGTATAGCAAATCCATGGCTGTTTACACTGGCTGCGCTTGACCAAAGAAAACATGCTGGATGTGATTGAGTGCCATATGACAAGCTGTGGTATATGGCAGCCTGTTTGTGTACATGTATGTGGCCACTTTGAGGTCATACTGTTCTTTACTCTATGTTCCCAGCAACTGTTTCTTAGCACTAACTACATATAAAGAACCTGAACATGCTAAAAGTTCCCATAAGACATTGCTTTAAAAGCCTTCCTAAGGAAATTATGGATTCCTGAACACCATACTCCATCTTCAGCCAGACCAGCACTGGACCAGAGGGGACAGGCAACAATAAATTAACCAGTCAGCAACTACAAGCCAAACAAAGGCTTAGTTTGGCCCACGGTTTATATTAGGGCTTATAGTACAAAGACTTCTGCCTCTGAGACTCGTCCTGTGAGACACAAAACATCAGTCTGGCTATTTTTGTATTATTAACCATGTAAGACTGCCTTTTTCAAATACAATGGAAGTGGATGGAGACCACCAACAACTGCGGTGACCATTTACATTCATTAGCATGGGAAAAAAGCAGGTCATACAGGTTTGGAACAACAAGAGGGTGAGCAAATGATTACTGAACTATTGATGATTTTGTGAACTATTCCTTTCACCAACTAGAGTTTTGTATAGAAGTTAAGGGCTGAAAATCAAAATATAACTCTGAAGATATGTAAAATGCACTTATCTAGCTATTTTCAATGAGTCATGAAACCCACTGAAATATAATAAAGATTTCTATTATAACATTACTGTATATAATTAAGGGAAGGGGTCACTTAATGTGAGCATCGTTACCTCATTACCCAGAAAACTGGAAAAAGTTCTGAATCAGTAATGGATCTGGAACAAGAAATTTCAGTATTTGACAAGGGATTCGTACAGGATTAAAATCCGTAAGTACAACTGTGCAACAGAAATTTACTCAAAATCCTCAGAGACAACAAGTCCCAGTCTGTAATAAAACAAACACTATATTTGGAAATTATAAGCAGCAAGAGAAAAGCAAAATAAAAGAGCAACTCCTGCTTCTGTGGGCAAATGTCTGCCAAAAAGATAAGAAGAGAGAAAACACAGAAAAAATTAAAATATAAATGAGGCAGAGACTATTATTGGAAATGGAAAAGTGTGAACCTTTCACAGCTTTTTTTTTTTTTTGTTGGTGGTGTTTTCCTGAATTCTTGGCTTCCTCTCAGAGCATCTTAGCTTGTTATAACCTCTGCAGATTTCATCTAAACTACTAACAAATCATACAAGAGCGCTTTACACTGAGGTTTGGGTGAACTATTCTGTATGTGTTCAAGCATACTTCTAAGAAATGATTTTCATCTCACGTTGTTCTCATTTTGTCATGTGTGCTCCATTGCTGCTGAATTACAGCTAAATTAGAACGACAGCTCTACAGTACAAAAACATCACAACGCTGAGATACTGCTGAAGTGGCAACCATCTCTGACATTACAGAAAAATGGAGTCGTTCCACTCTAAACAATATTAGCATTCATGTCATGAGTAGATGCTTCATGGTTCTGCTGAAGCACTTTAATAACTCCAATTCTCTACAACAATGCGAAATGGACCAAGATAACAAAGCTACTGAGGAAAGTTGCAATGAAAATTGACATTTTGAGTGTTCTCAACAAATTTCTTCATTTTTCCTCGGTACATCTGACTAAATGTTGTTTATGGATTGGATCAAGTCAGAAGCGGATCTTCATAACCAAATTTGTAAACAAAAATCAAGCTAAATGAAAGATTCTGCTTGGCAGCTGCAGAAGCTTCCTCTTTATTACATATGGTTTTATGAAGTGGTACAAAAGCAAGCGATTAGAACATGTCCATATTGTAAACGGCGGCTGTGAGGAGGACACAAAACTCAAAAGACTATAATAATGCTGTGAGAACTATAGAAGGGCTGGAGAAAGATGAGAGAAAACAGCTGTAGAGAATTCAACCTCTTCTTGTTCACATTGGCATAAACAACAAAATATACACACGTGAAATGAAAGAGTAGGTTTACCCCGCAGACGTCCCTGTGATCATTAATCACACTGCTTAAACTACCTCTTTGTTATGATAATGAACACAAATTCATATTTCTCCTCTCCCTCTTGGTTTTATAGAAATGAGTGCTTAGCGTAGCTAAGAGATCTGTGGAGCCCTAAGTACCAAAAGGCCTTAATCTGAACCTTTAGCAATCATTCAATGAAACCTTTTAGTTTACACACTCAAAGTTCACTTAGGTTAGATCATAGGTGGTCTCTTTAAATTACAGAGAGCTGATTGCTGCTGCAGTGATGAAGGTCTTTGTATTAAAGGGGACATCAAATTGAAAACCAGCATTTATTTTGCTCCTTTAAATGAAATAGTTTACAATTACTATGCAGCTATACATAGACTTTCAGAACTCAAAACTTCCTCCCCACCCGGATGCTTTTATGGAAATTAAAAAGGTCATTTAGAATTCATTACAGTTGGTATCTATAATAACTCGAATAAACAATTTGTACAGTGCAGTTTAAGCGCTAATTTAATTCCAGTGATATTTACAGTCATTAAATTGTATTATGTACACAACCAGTCAAAAGTTTGGAAAAATTAAGATTTTTAAAATCTCTAAAGCTCACCAATGCTGCACTTATTTAATCAAAAGTACAGTAAAAATGTTAATACCATGAAATATAATTATACACTTTAAAATAACATTTCAATTTTAAAATATTTTAAAATGTAATTTATTTATGATGCAAAGCTGAATTTTCAGCATCATTACTCCAGTCAGTGTCACGTGATCCTTCAGAAATTATTCTAATACGCTGATTTGTTGGTCAAATATTATATATATATCAGGGTAAGGTGGGAAATAGTCATGTACAACATCATTGTTTTTTGTTGTGCAAGAACATTGACTAACATTATAAGAGGATAATAAAATGCAACAAAAATGGAACATGTGGCCCCTTTACGAGTAAACTAATTCCTAAAAGCAGTTTTAAGCCAGAAAAAAACCAAACTAAAGTGCAACCCCAGAACATGTTTCCCTTGAATGCAGCCAAATGGATGCATGGTTCAACGATCGTGCCATTTAGCTAAAGCAAGAAATGTAAAATGGCAGCACCGCCTCAGGAGGACTGTGCATCTTCAGGAAGATGTTGCATGTGAGAAGTGCCCTTTAAAACACCACCTCAAGGACCATCAGTATTTGCAGAGCAATGCAGCGCACAATCAATAAAGACAGAAACATTTCACAGCAAACATCACATCAGCATGACCTTGATTCATCGCACAAGCCCTTTCTTTCGGAACATGCAACACAACTCCTTGTTCAAGCTCTTGCTCTGTCCAGCTTTTCTTGAAAAACTAACACTAGCTTTCTTTTTTCTATTCTATTCTATTTACTTGTTTCTTAAAAAAACAAACAAACAAACAAACAAACAAATAAACAAAAAACTAGGTTTCTTTTTTCTATATTCTATCTACTTGTTTTCTTAAAAAAACAAAAAAAAAAACAAAAAAAAACCTTGCTTATCTCTTTAAGTTTATTGCAACCCCTGAAGCCTTAAAACATAATAATAATAATAATAATAATAATAATAATAATAATAATAATAATAATAATAATAATAATAATAATAACAACAACAACAACAACAACAGTTATTGTTATTATCAGTAAAACAAATTTGCAATATATAAAATATTTATACAAATTAACTGTATTATTATTACTATTAATTTTTTTTTATTAAAATCTGAAATAAATAAACTCTCTCACTGCGCATTAACTAATGTTTTTTTTTAAAATATGGATATTAAAACTAAACTGATGTTTCAACTCTTGTACAGATGAGTACAAACAATGTGGCGATGGCACTGGAGAGTCCAGTACCCCCTCTAGTCTCAGACTCCACCCTTTTATGCTGATCTGTTGGCTGTGTGTTAGGGAAATCAAAATGCATTTGGATCTTTTTGCACATAGTCTTCATCTCTGAATTCCTATCTCTTAAATGTAGTACTGGGTAGTTCTCTCATTTGAACAAATGTGTGAAAGAGTGAGGGCAAAGTGTGATATGCTTGAATGCACAGCAGGGTCACCGCTTACGCTGACCTCAAAGACACAACAGATTCTTTTAATTCATGATATATGCATGCAGAGAACATAGCATCTTCTTTAATTCAAATTCCAATTTGATGTAAAAATAGACCAGAAAACAAGACAAAAGTCAATTTGCAGCCATTTTGATTGTTGAAGCAGCTATACAGAGCAACATAAATGTGCTCCTGGTGGGCAGGTGCTCCTGTATGGGATGATGCCTACAGAGCACCACTTCATCATACATTGACAGAAGGCATTAGAGCATATGCATACCATCTGCGTGTGTGTATGTGCATACGTGTCCATGTGTACACACAAGGCCATGTCATAAATTCACACCTGTTCCTTTAAACACAGACACACACACCCAGAGCTGAACTTAACACATGCTTCACTGACATTCCAGGGCTTCATTCCAACTGAACCACCCACACGGTAAACCACTTGACTTATCGAATACCACAATGCTCTTACAGGAAAAAGATGGTAAAAACATGCCTAATTAAAGCATAATTCTCATTGCCTTTACTTGGTGATGGTTAAGTCAAAATGACCTTTCATTGATTTTCTTAAGTGGTTTTAGAATCGTTTAATTTTTTTTTTAAATATTTAAAATATATAAATTATAATATGTAATTTTTTTCTATTTTAATATATGCAATTAGACTTAAAAAAAACAAAAAACAATATTATGATATAACTGTTTTATGGAAGCCCATTTCTGTCACATAAGAAAAAATAATAATAATTTTTTTCATACATCATAACTATGAGATAAAAAGTAAAAATTACTACATACCAAGTCATACTTATGAGATCCAAATCCAAAATTCTGACATAAGTTGAAACTATGAGATAAATTAAATTTTCATGTCATAATTGACAATGTAAAAATGACTTAGAATTTTACATTTTAATCTCATAATTATGACCCAGTATCTCATTTTCAAATTTAAATCTCATAATAATGACAATCATAATTAAGAGAATAAAACATCAAAATTACGACAAGTCAATTATCTCAATTTCGATGCTTTGATGTCATAATTGACTTAAAAATTCAAAATTCAAAAATTTAGATATTTAGTATCTCAATTTCACCTTTAAATCTTATAATTTTGATTTAGTATTTCAATTTCAATTTTAAATCTCATAATTATGACTATGTATGACCTAAAGGGACATTTGCAAAAAATAAAAAATGAAGATTTTCACGTGCGCACGAGAAACGTTTCGCGTGAGAACGAGAAACTATCACGTGCGCACGAGAAACTATCGCATGCTCACGAGAAACTTTTGCGTGCTCACGAGAAACTTTTTGCATGCGCACGAGAAACTTTTTGCGAGCTCACGCGTAATCATAAGAAATATGATTTTCAAACCCATGCTGATGAAAACAAAACGATCGCGCTGACTTTAATTTTGGATTACGTTAGAGCAGTTCATGTTGTATGAGGCTGAATCAGCATTTCTCCGCAATCTGCAAAGATGCATTAAATCAGACAAAGTGGTTTAATAAAGGATGTTTTGATCTTGAGAAGTAAGAATATTTTAACACATTGGTGACAGGGGCATCCAGTGGAGAAAGTACAGATATGCAGACATGCATATAATTTAAGGTAATAGAATGAAATATAACGCTAATAATAAACAGAATAGACAAAAATAAAAAATAAAAAAAAAACTATATGGTAATAAAAATATAGATAAAATGGAATTATGAATGTGCAAATGTTTTAGGAAGTTATGTACAAAATCTAGAGAAAATAGAAATAATTATGAATGTGCTATTTTACAGATGAAAAGTTTTGAGAAGTTATGTACAGATGTACAGTCCTGAGATCGGGGTGTGCGATATGACGATTTTTGATCGTGGACGATAAAAATGTATCCACGATCTGCTTTTGAAGAAATATCGTAGTATCGTGCTACAGCGCATATTCTATTAGCTGCAGTTCTGGCGCCTCCGTCGTACAACGCCACATGCATTCACATCAGTGTTAACTCAGCGGTAGAGTTACTCTCACAGGACACTGCACTTATTCGTAATCACAAAAGTACATTATTTGCAGGTGCTTTTAAATGTTTCATTCGCACCCAAAGCGCACGCGCTAAATCCTGTCAAACAGCGCCTGATTACTGAACTAAGTTATCTTTTGCGCTAATACTGTCAAAACACACAGGGTTTACATATAGACTCGGTTATGTCTAAAATGAAAGTAAACAGTTGAGAGAAACACAGATATGTGCCTGTATATTAAATGCGTTCAGCTCTTAAAGGGGCAGTATTAAACATGCAGCCGACTGTCATTTAAAGGGATAGATCACCCTAAATTTAATGTCTGTCATTATTTACTCATTGTCACGTTGTCCCAAACCTGTATGTATTTCTTTCTTGTGCTGAACACAAAAGATGATATTTTGAAGAACGTGAGTAACCAAACAGTTGCTGGTCCACATTGAATTTGATAGTAGGAAAAAAATACTATGGAAGTCACTGTGGACCAGAAACAGTTTGGTTTTCCACATTCCTCAAAATAGCATTTATGTTCAGCAGAAGAAAGAAACTCATTCAGGTTTAAAACAACTTTAGAGTGAGTAAATGGTGGTATAAAAATAAAACACTATGACAGAATTGACAGACAGATTATAGAATTTTTATTTTTGGGTGAACTATTCCTTTAACGTTAATAAAACAACAAAACCCAAAGAGAAAAATCACTCACTATTCTTGACTGAAGAACTTCAATACAGTTGCTTTAGGAATCAGTCTATATAGTGTTTTATTTCTATATTTGTTCATTCAGTTTCTTGAATGCTCCTGCTAAATACACCTATTGTACCTGAAAATAAAGCACTGTTTGTTTTATTTGTATAGTATATTAGTATATTGTATATGTTCTTATTTTTTAATAACAAAGATAAAATAATGACAAAGATTTTTATCTTTGCCCACTTTGGCCTAAATATCTGCCTTTATTTTTTATTTT
Source organism: Spinibarbus caldwelli (assembly GCA_039654775.1). Classification (NCBI taxonomy): domain Eukaryota; kingdom Metazoa; phylum Chordata; class Actinopteri; order Cypriniformes; family Cyprinidae; genus Spinibarbus; species Spinibarbus caldwelli. The sequence continues at coordinate 8,227,649 of CM077238.1, read as the reverse complement.
TTTTATTTTGTTACCTTGAAAGGCTTTGTCTTTATAATAGGGAAATAAGTTTGGCTGTAATGCTCAGACAACTTGCAAAATAGTAAAACCAACATGACAAAGAATCGTGATAAAATCGTGAATTGTGATATTTCTAAAAAAAATCGTGATATGATATTTTTTCCATATCGCCCACCCCTATCCTGAGATGTTATGTATTGTTCAAGTGGAATATAGCCTGAGGGAAAAAGCTGTTCTTATGCCGTTCAGTGGTGATTTATCTGTGTCGAAATGCAAGAACAGAAACAAGGCCAAAATACACCTCAATTAGGCTAATTCATGCGCATGCATGCTTGTTTTCTTCTTCGTAAGATGGCAGTTATGCAACCGGAAACTGTAACGTGTGAACTCGCAAAAAGTTTCTCGTGTGCACGCGATAGTTTCTTGTGCGCACGCGAAAGTTTCTCATCGCGATAGTTTCTCAAAGTTTCATATTTTTTATTTTTTGCAAATGTCCCTTTAGGGGCCCCGTACAATTGCGACTCTTTGTGACTTTTTATCTCAGAATTTTGACTTTTTAAATCACATAATGACTTACTGTCTCATTTCTCAACTTTTATCTCATAATTTTGACTTTGAGTATCACCCAATATTTCACATATATTATATTTATGTCATCATTATTTATATACTAGACTATATACTTGTCATTGATGTTTTACAACTGCACTATGAAATAGTTGTTTTTCATATTTTCTCTATGACTGGATGATTTGACTCCTAACAAATTTTGCATACTAAATCAACAATTCATTGAATTATAACACAAATATAAAAAGATGAATAATTGATAAAATCTTTTCCCTTGTATTGCATAAAGCCATGTAAAATTCTGTCACAATGCTCCTCACACGTTTACTTTATTAGCTTACCAACAATGCCGTTTGTACTGTGGAAAAACGGTAAAATTGCCAAGTCCTCAGGAAAGACATTTTACAGCTTAATGTTGATGAATAAACATTGTGATCTCATTCTGAAAGGTGCGTTTGCCAAACGTGGTGCGCTAATTGTATCTAACTTCAGTATCTGTTACTGAAAATGAGCCTATTAACTTGTTCCAGAAAATGAGCTAATAAAACGGCATTTTCCACATAAAGATAAACTGATTACACCATAAATGCAATTGCTGCCGATGCCAACAATGTTATATGTGAGTGCTAAACGTTAAAAACCTACATTCATTGTAATGCAGGTCGGACCTGCTCTAAAAATTCATTTTGTTTTAGACTAAAGGTTACAGATAAAGTTTGAAAATACACGTCAATCTGCGAGTATTCAATGTAAAACATCTCAGTAAGCATACTTTGATTGGCCGTGAGCGTGGAGGCTTTTTTAAAAGGGTGAGCCATGACCAAAAGCATTCTAGAGCTCTACCAGGACTCTCAATAAAAATCCCCCAAGAGCTTTAGAGGGAGATGCTGCCAAAGGCGCTTAGATTGCAGCTCCCTGTTAACTCAACATGTGCTTATGCACTTAACTCATTCTCTCTCCTTCTCATGTTCATACGCATGTGCACACTTACGCTCAGCTCTAAAACCAAGCGAGCTGACTACCTAGACTGCATTTTAGGCATAGGCAGGCATCTTAATTATATGCTGCCTCTTAAGATACCTTGTTTTAGACAATGTCTAAAGCAGCATAGCATATTTCCTATATTTACTTATCATACTCTTGGCTTGGCAACATGATATTGGAATCAAATTATTTGAGTCAAATAGCCCACATGGAGCACTATTTGTGTGCCAGACAGACATGCTGCCTATTCAAACAGTGTTCAAATTGGTCATTTAGGAGGCTCCATGATAGTTACGATGCAAACAGTCAATCAGCTCATTAGGTTTTAAAACAGAGCTTTAAATTACTTCCAACACGCCAGTAGTTCATAAGTAAAATGCTACCCAAGACGTGCCTTGATTTCCTCTAAGATTTTCTTAAATGCAAGTGTGATTTTTCCCAACAATAATGCCTTAATACAGCCACAAAAACCGAGAAGAATACAACTGTTTGCAGGGGTAATGGAATCACAACTCTAATGGAAAGAAAGGAAAGAGCTCATTATGCATTCACAGCAGATAAGTCTATCTGGCTATCATTACGGCAGTGAGACCGCAGAGGTGTGAGGAATGTGTAGCCAGACCATTACACTCCGATCCTGGCAAAAGAGCGTTAACATGTGAATGATTATCATGATATGGAAAAAGACTTTGTGACACTGGGTTACAATTTAAGAGGATAAAAATGCTACTATAAGTCAAGGTTGGATGCCTATTTTTCCTCACCATTTTTGAATTGGCAGACGAAAAATAGCCATGCCATTACAACCGAACCCAGTTTAGGTAATCCATCTCTCAAAATTATTTCACAAGTCAGGTGAATTTCAAAGCTGGAATGAGAATTATTGAGGGATGCATATGCATGATAGATCAGCACCATATTGGATATTAAAATTTCCTCATTTATCTATATTTGTGGTTAAAAAACAAACAAACATACTGGATGATGTTGAATATTTAATTGTAAATGTTCATTTATTGTATTTTTACATACAGATTACCTTGTTATCTAAAACACAAATCTAATTTTTTTTAACTATGCAATGTTGTGATGCCTAAATTCACAATTTTAGTTTTTCACCTTTAATTTGTTTAAGTAACATTATAGTACATTTTACAAGAAAATATTTCAGTTTTTCTACCTCAAAATGTAATGTTTAATACACTGTTACATTGTTTCTGTCATTTTACTAGTAAAATTGTGTTTATACACCTTTTTTTTTCAGTGTATAAATGTTAAAATCGTCCATTTATCTGTTATCACCCAAACCGTAAAAATAATTAACAGCTTATCTGTATTGTCCAGAATTTTAATATTGTGTGTCCTTAACATACCTGTCCACAACATCATCATGTGGTTACGTTATGAAAACCACAATCTTGTTTGCCTTGAAGTGAAATTTTCAGATGAAGAAAAAAAGATTGACTACAAACAATATCACATATTAAACAGACTGAACTTCCATTTCTTACAGCCTGATTTTCACGCATTAAATTAAATGTGGCATCCAAGAGAAGATTGGAAATAAATTGAGTATTCTGAGCAGACCAGGGAGATTCTAAGAAACACTTTAATGCAGTTTAGAAGCCTCACAATGACCAGACCCTCTTAAACGTGAGATAATTGAATCGAATGCACCATCTATCTCCATAAGTGATCGTCTTGAGTCCAGACCAGCTGCCCAGAGAGCATTTACTTATAGCAGACATTATGATTTAGCATTGATATAAAGCTATGGGATGATGTCATAAACCGCATACCACAATCAGATAAGCGGTCCAATTTACGATCACATCGCTATTCTCATACAAGCCTACACATTTAATATGGATGGACGAGGAATGGCCATTAATATGTCTCTATGCCTCATACATTAAGCAAGTCCGCAGACCAAATGTACAGCACCAGGCAAAGAGAATTATAGACGTGTTTATTATGCCACATTGATGAATGCGCTCTAACATCTAAATGCTGGTGCTTTTTAGTTTATTCCCCCACGTTTAGTTTATCGTCTCATTATAGCGAATGAGTCTTCAGGCCCTTGGATGTACGAAGCAGTTTGTCTCCTCGCTAAAACCCATCCAGCTTTCATCTCTGGAATTATCGCCACACTGCAGCCTGGCAGATGAGAGGTATTTGTCCTTGGGCTTGCGGATCATAGACGTCTTTATGTTTATATGTTTACATAGTAATTCTGGCTTCCCCTTCGACTCTACTTTACGCTAAACTGTCGTAAGTCAGAGTGACACGGTCTCTCCTCAAAGAGGAAAATCTGGAATTATTTGCCTCTGACAATGTGCTAATACTGTTGAACTGGATGACAGCAATGTGAAAACACAGCCAGGCCCTGATGCGGAAAGGATATGTGAAGCACATGGGTTCGCGGACAAACTAATGCTCTCTGGAACTCTGTGGAGCGAAGCATTTCTACTGTACGGCTTAATATAGTTAAAATGACAGCTGGGGCTGATAGAAGAGCTGATGATTGATGGGGAGATGGTCAATCAGAGCGCAGAGAGCTGTCAGATATGAGAGATCATCCTCTTTTGTCACCTACAGGCCAGACTTCCCAGGCTGAAGTGATGTGGCATCACAGGGCCTGTCTGCTGCAGTCTATGAATAAGCCAAAGGCTGGCCTCCCTCTGACATGTCACAGGCCATTGTGATGAGAAGTGAAGCAGTACTGGTTCAAAATATACTTGTAAGCGCAAATCATACAAAAATGTACATTGTCAGAAATAAAATTTAAGGGACAAAATTTCTCTTTTTAAGGAGCATTTTCTTTCATTATGAGCATATTTTTTTTCTCTAACACACATAAAATGCACATCATCCATTTATTTTAAATACATTTTGAAAAGAATAAATGAAGTAAACTCTCAATCTAAACAGCTGTTATGTATAGGTGCTGGAAGGTAGAAGATAATATTGAAATTGGCTGATACCAAAAGCAATAATTATTTTCTTATTGCCGATAACCAATAATTATTTTGTAGGGGTGCGCTGATCCGATATTCAGTATCGGTATCTCTCCGATACTGGTATTTCCTGCCGGATCGGGGTATCGGTCAGACGAGACCAATCCAAATCCGATATTCTGCGTACTATTGTGTTATTGTTAAGCCCCACAAAAGCCACAAACACATTATAAAACACCATAAAGTTTTCATGCACTATATTTCAAGTGTTCTGAAGCTGTTATATAGTTTAATGTGAGGTACAGATGAATATTTAAGTCAACATCACGTAAAATCTTCTCTTCGGTGCGGCTGTGTGTCATCCTCCATTCATCGTTCAAACTGTGTGTCGCGTTCGGTTGCGAGTCAAGACGATGAAACTCTCTGCAAGATTATTAAATGTTCCTAATATTATACTTGATCTGTAAATAAAGATAAATGGTTTTGCATAAAAGTACTTTATCTTGCAGGACTTTATCTTCGTGCTGTTTTCAAAATCGTGTTGGTGTCTGTTAGATCACAACACTGGACTAGAGAGCACTATGTTCTTAACGAGCACAGTAACTGAAATTTAAAACTCTTATAAGAAAAGGCTCAATAAACTATCGCACAGATTTAATACCTTACGCATTAATATCTTTTCACTTTGTGCTTTGAACCTTTCTATGCGGACTTGCGGAGCGCTGTGACTTCAAGCGCATCATTCTGCACATGGGGACGCGCATAAGCGCTTTGTGCCACTGTGTATTTGGAGCCTTTCGTATCATAATACTTTTGCAAAATGAAAGATTATTAATAGCCTTTCTTGTTCGTCTTATCTATATATGTTTCTGCCTCATTACTGTGCTATACATTTAAAAGAATTGTCTTTTAATTTTACTATATATATATATATATATATATATATATATATATATATATATATATATATAAAAACATATTACTTGTTTTTCATGAATGTATTTTACAACAATACAAAAAGCACTATCATTTTGCATTATCATTTTAGATTTAGTCCTACTCTTATTCAGTTTTATTTGTTCTCCACTAAATGTTTTTTTTATATAATTTTAGATTTTATATAATTGTGCACTCATGATTTTTCTAGAGTAACTTTTGCTACTGATTACCCACTAACCTAGTTTATAATAGTATTTTTTGTCATATATTATAATTATATATGCATTCATTTATTGTTTTTCTTTACAATAAAGTTGTCTATATTTAGTAGATTGTGTGTAACACACAAAAAAGTCATGATCAGGGCAACACACATTGAGGTATAAAAATTCAACACTGCTTAAAAAACAAACAAACAAACAAACAAACAAACAAACAAAAAAACGCCCAGGTATCGGATCGATATCGGTATCGGCAGATACTCAGACTTCTTGGTATCTGATCGGGATCGGTTCTGAAAAAGTGGTATCGAGCCACCCCTATTATTTTGTATTGTAAACAATATACTAGTATTTTGTCTAAATGGATAAGAAAATTTATGCATCACACAATTTTAAGTTACAGATTGAAAAATGTATGATTGTTGTATATTTGTTTATTTAACAGTATTATTAAATTATTGATGTTTTTAAAGATTAACTTTAAAGGGATAGCTCACCCAAAAATGGGAATTCTGTCATATACTCAACCTTAAGCTGTTTTTTTTTTGTTTTTTTTTTTAAATTAAGCAAACAAAGCAATACAGGCAGATAAACAAGGACAAAACAGGTAAATACCTGGAGAATGCAAACCTTAAGCTATTTCAAACCTGTAGGAGTTTAATTTTTCTGCTGAACACAAAAGATGATATTTAGAAGAATGTTGGTAACCAAACAGCTGCTGGTAGCCATTGACTTCCATAGTAAGGAAAAAAAAAATACTATGGAAGTCATTGGTTACCAGCAACTGTATGCTTACCAAAATTCTTCAAAATATCTTCCTTTTTACATAAAAAAAAAAAAAAAAAGAAGAAATTAACTCATAGAGGTTTGGAACAACACAAGGGTGAGTAAACATGACTAAATTTTCATTTTATCCTTTTAAATGAGCGTTACATGAGGAAAATGGTAATCTACATATACACAATTTAAGAAATAGGCATGGGCAATTAAATAGTCAATAGCGACCATTCAATATCAACAGTTACAATAAAAAGTAGTTTTTTATTGTAGTTTATTTCTGATGAACATGAATGCAAACATTATTCAAAAAAAATCTTTACACTCCGGCATGAGAGTTTAATAGGTCTGTAATTCTCAGTCCCATTTGTGCACGCGTCAATTTTGTTTGTGCTGACTGGCTGATGGTTACGAATGTCAGTGTCTTTTGACGGTCGATGGTAAATCCTCTTGACAAGCCAGGGTTGAGCAGAAGTCGACCTGATGGTCGGTTGCTTGAAGAGCAGAGATCTGCACACTAAGGAGCAAGGCACCACTGCGTGCAATCCTTCTAATATCATTGATTTCCCTGTCCTTTCTTTCTCCACCTCATTTCACACACTCACTGACTGCTGCTGTTTATGAGTGATCGCCGCACTAATTACTGTTCTCATGTAAACACAATACATCCACATCATTAGATGTCATTAAAGGAGCATTTGTTACGATTGCACTCTGGCCGTTAATAAAACAATTTCAGAACGTTAGCCAGGCCTTTTCCGGCCTCACTCAAAAATTTTCCAATTATAAAAGGTTCATTAAAAACAGGAGTTTACTGGGGACTGACTTCACCCGTGACGGGTTCGGATGAACGGTAGTTTGAGAAAGCAGAATGGGTCATTTAAATTTAAAGAGCCGGCCTTCAGCAAACTCCAAATCAAGGAGGTGAACATAGCTGCAAGGTTGCCGAAATTTGATGTGGTGCAGAAACATTTTCTCGCAATTACAGGTCGTCGTGTGCTGCCAAGCAAAAACACAAACATCTCTGGCCAGATGTATGTAAATACACCAAATAAACACCAATTTTCATTTGATTGCACTCCGCTCTTGCATTTTTTTAGTGTGTTATGATGAAAAAAAATGATACGGTTTGTTATGGTTCACTCAGTTAAACATACATGCCAAAATGTTTTCCAAATTTCATCCTGATGGAAAGCAAACACCATATGAACTTTTATACAAATTATCCCCCAGCACACACATGCACTATCCATCCACACATCACTGGGCTCCTCCAAACACAGCAAGAGTTTAGGAAATCAGATACATGCGTATAAAAAGACAGCTGGTTTTCCAAATGGTGGAAAAAGGTTGTTTACCTTCTGGAAGAGCGCGGGAACCTGCTGCAGCTTCAACCTGTTGAAGACAAACACGTCGTACATGCCAGCCACGGCCAGCACGGTCACGCCTTGTTCCTTCCAAAGCATGCTACAGGAAGCACACGCCAACGTGCCCAAGAACCACGTCCAGCTCTGTCCATGGGCACCGCTCGTCCTCAGGGAGCAGTGGTGTATGTAGCAGCGCATGGCCAGGAGGAAGAAGAGGGCGGCTCCTACATCAGCCCGGCCCACGATGCCCGCCACAGCCTCAGTGTGGATGGGGTGAGCGGCAAAGAGAAGCCCGGCCAGCAGGCTCCAGCAACCTGACCCCAGCAGCAGGCTTGAGAGGCTAGAGAACAGGGCGGTCGTGGTGCAGTGTAGAACCACATTGACCAGGTGGTAACCCCAGGGATCTAAGCCACCCAGGGCATAGTTGAGTCGAAAGGAGAGCGTGCAGAGTGGGCGGTAGGACTTGTGGCTACCGCTGTGGGTGAGAAGTGTCCCCCAGAAGTCATCGTAGAAAATGTTGATCCAAGGCGTTTCAGGGAGAAGGTCCTGGTTGGTCTTGATAGCACGGCTGTGTTGAGAAAAAGAAAGAGTTTGAGATTCAAATAGATTTTATAAAATTTATAAAAGTCAATTAATTTACTATAGTGTGCACAAGGATATTGCAGGGCCATACAATTTCCGTGATCCGGAAAACGCGAACGGTATTGCGGAATCCAGTCATAAAAATGGAATTTACTGTATAATGCGGAATGTCATGGAATTTGACAAATTTTGGATGAATAAATCAAAAGTACACAAATCAAAACACAATATGGACTAGTGTCTGTGAATATTAAGCAACAAAAATACTATTTTAATATGAATCGTGTATGCTCTGCGTAAATGAATGGCGCAGATGCACAGTTTCGTTTACTACACACTGTTAAAGTGCACGTGATGCTCGCTGTATTTTCAGCCTCTGAAAATAATCTCTAGAACTGCTCGTCATATCATATACAAACAGAAACTTAAAGGTCTTCAATAAATCCATCAAAATAGAAGTTTGGTTTAACTTGAAGAAAATGTGACAGAAATATATTGCTTAATGTAATGATAGTACTACTACTAATTAAATCATTATTAAAACATTATTTTTAAAAGAATATTTACCTGATTTTTTTTTTTTTTTTTACCAGAATTTACTAGAAAAATACATAACAATAATAATAATAATAATAATAATAATAATAATAATAATAATAAATTAATTAATTAATTAAAAAATAATAATTATTATTAAAATTTAATGAAAACATTAAAATGGAATCCAGAAAATTAAAATTATGTAATACATTGTGTAAGTTTCATGATTTAAATGAATAAGACATGTTTTTTAAATTTATTTTATTATTTATTTATTTTTTAATTTAACCATTCAAAGGGAGTCTAGAAAAATTAAAATGGAATCCAGAAAATAAAAACGGAAAAAAAATGAATTTGGAAAAAAATAAAACTGAATTTGGGAAAAAATAAAACGGATTTCATAAGGCCCTAATATTGCTTTTAAGAGTGATGGTTGGGTTAGTCCTCATACCACATCACTTCTTGTGTTAGTGTATGAGCTATGACAGACATTCATCCCTTGCTGAAGTTCCAACACAGCAGTCTTGACAAAAGATCATGAGAGGGGATTACTAAAACACATCACAGACATGAGACCATATGTGAATATGTGAAAGTATAACTCTGCATGTAAACTGAACATTGACAAAATCTTTCAGTTTTGTCAAAGTCATTCAGTAAGGCAAGCGTCACTGTTGTTTTTTCAAACTCACTAAAACTAAGTATTAAACTTTGGCATGTAACTCAACCTGGACCATTTGCGTTGCAGACATGAATGAATGGCAGGACTCAATAACATATTTAAAAAAAATAAATAAATAAATATATATCTTCAAAAATTCGTGTTTAACTCTAAACATACTCTTCCATGATATTCTCTTCAGGAATAACAGTCAGTTAAAACAATACATTTAACATTCCTCACACGAAGATGACCTTGTAATTAAGCCTGTGAGATTTGACTGGGACACAATAAGATAGAAAGAAAGAGGAGGAAACATTGATTCTAACTTTCCTCAAAGTTTAGAAAGTGAGGACATGCGCTGCACCCTTGAACAAAAACAAATAAAATCTCAACAGAAAGACAGGGACCTCCATTTAGCCGTAAGCAAGCACGAAGTGGTACCAAATGCCTGTCAATCATACCAACCCAACTGTGCCAGAAACCATCTATTGGCTATCCCTAAGAAACTGAGCGACAAAAAGCTAAGGGGAATGAAAAATTCATAAAGATGGCCAATGTAGAAGAGAATGAGTGAGTGGAAGGATAAATGTGCAGTTTACTCCCTGGGAGAAAGCTTTGGACTCTAAATATGTCTGAAGAAGGTCTTATAAAAGCGTAGAGTTGTACAGGGAACAGGAGGAGGCAGGGTGGGATATGCTCTGAGGGCCACAGACACACACTGTGCCCACGTTGTCTGCCTGCATTGCACCGCCCCAACAAGACAGAAAGAGCCCTCAAGGCAATCAAACAACACAAACACGTGTAAACAAAGCAACTAGGCAGTTACGTTATTCCATATGCAGTCATCTATGCTAAAATCCATGTCATTCAAACCCAAGGTGGTGGTATCTTGCTGTGAAACAAACCCCCTCTACCTCCTGTGATCGTGAATGTATGCTTGAGCACAAGAAGATGCTGCTGAACCGTCGAGCGTAATTAGTCTCCTTAGAGAGTGCAAGCAACGACATAAGCTGTAATTAAAACATGCAACGGGAAATATGTGACAAGTCCGATAACGCGCAACTGAATAATCAACCGTCACAGCAATGGCGCCAAGAACGTGCAATTAACACAGAATGGAGACAAAAAGGTTTAATGGAAGCATGTTTACGAGAGAAAGATATGATGCAAAAAGAGCAATGGATCCCTGGCTGTAGAGCAAGCCAAAGTCTTTGATCATTTGCTACTCGCCAGCAGCGAACGCCTGTCTACCAGTCGCCCATGAGAACAGATGGAACTGGGAAAAGCGAGGAGATATTACGACAGACTAAACTGCCAAAAAGAACTAGTTCAGGACATGCATCAACTTCTTGGTTGTCTTGGGGGAAATTTTCAACAAGACGTGTTGAAATTGCAGCGATTACCTTGTAAGAGTCCACTAGAAAAACAGATGCTCTGAGAACTACATTTCTACGTGAGATAAAGCTCTCCGTCATCGGACACATTTCAATTCCCTGCCTTGACTTTGAATCACTCACTTTCTTGGCAGAATTTCATGATTTCTTCCCCCTCAGGTATACTTTCTTTATTTTCTCCAAGCCATTCATCAAATTAGATCTTCATCCTTCCGAACAAAAGGATAACACGAGAGCCATTGCGGTTCAATTACACCTCTGAATCATTTGGAAGGAGTTGCCAATTTACTGGATATTTTGGTGAGCCAGAGAAAACAAACACCATCGCCTGAAGACTCAACACCCAGCCCAGACACGACAACAGACTCTGTGCCAGGCCCAGCAAGCAGGGGCTTCCAAGATTGGCTTTCACGTGACGTGTGAATCAAAAACGAACACTTGGAGCTCTGGTGGAGGATCGTAACTGAATATCAGTAACAGTGGAAGCTCTCGGATTGCATGACGAGTGTGCGAATTCTTGAGCCACTGCCTGATTTGGCTTGACAGCACCCCGAGGAAGTCTGACTCCCATGAATGATTCTAATTGGTGTTAGTGAGAGAAATTATGTGAAAGCTAATCTCTGGCATGGGCTGATCCTTCTCGCCTGTAAAGAAAGTAGAGAGGGACAGAACCTTTTTACATGCAAGAGTGCGTTCTTACTCTTGACAATTCTCAGGGGACCGGCGGTATCACGTGATTCCGAAACTGGCCACTTTGCTTCATCTAGAGTCCAATCAGCGTGCCGGGGATACTGTGACCACATCTGTCAAAGAATGTTTGCTTATCGCTCTATCCCTGCAGTGACTGGCACGTTGTTAAGTTTTGGCCGACCGCAGCTCTAATGAGAAGTGAAATCCAAAATAAGTCCTGTGTAATCTAGAGCCCAGTTCCCTCAGACTGGGAGCAAGATTTAGCTCTGCGGCCATGAGAGGAGCTTAAATGCGGCGGTGTCGATAGCAGGCTGCGACCTCAATGTTTTCGGACAAGTACAGCTTTGCTACATCCAAAACAAAGGCTTATAATTCGAGCCAAAAGCAAAACAAACCATGCAAAGAGTCTGGTCTCTGGAATCAAAAAGCAACAAGTGACCTACTACGGAGTGACCGTATTCCATGGATTGCCTTTCCTTCTTTACGAATTGGACGGATACTTAGTCTCGACGCGTGATTAGCTTAGCGCACAGAGGAAATTCTTTATGCCAAAGTGCATGAACGTCAGCAGCTGTTCATATAATGCAAGTACATCCAGGGTCTATACGTTTTAACGAAACAAACATAGCTCCCTTGAATAGCGCCAAAAAATGGTTCCAGATATTCTTCTGAAAAGTTTGAGACAATGCACAATTGTTTTCTATTTGTGCCAGCAAGTGAAAAGAAGGGAGGAAAAAGCACAGGCAGTAGGGAGATGTGTTTTTCGCTCTGCCAAGTATGTGTCATCACCCGGCTTCAGTGTCTGAAAGGGCCACAGTCATATTTTGAGAGTGCCTACAGAGAGGCTGTCCGGTCTGTCCACTCTGCTCTCCTGCCTGGGCTTTTGTCTATGGTTTCTTCCCATGAGAATGCCTGCAGGTCAATAACAGAATACCTTCCCCTTATGTGGTGCTTATGCGAGACGAGCTCTCAGGGACAACAGCCTTGTTCTATTGTGCAGTTTCAAGAAAAGCTGTATGGGTTATAGAAGAGGAAAACCAATTAATTTGTCAGAATAAAGAACTGAACTGTTAAGGAAACACAATCCAAGCTGAGCAGCTCACAAAAAGTACAAGTGTCTTTCATTCTTTCAGTTACTCTTTTATTCATTCACTCTCTCTTTCTATCAGTTGTTCTTTTGTTCTTTAATTCACTGACAATCTTTCATTCTTTCATTTAATCTTTAATTTTTTTTTTTTACTTCTGTCATTCTAACTTTCATTCTTTCTTTCATACCTTTTAATTCGTTCTGCTGGTCATTCTTACATTGTCATTAGTTCTTCCTGCCATTTTTTCCCACACTTTTTCCATTCATTAATTAATTAATTCATTCATTCATTCATTCATTCGCTTTGCCGGTCATTCTTACATACTTTGTCATTAGTTCTTCCTGCCATTTTTCACTCTTTTTCATTCATTCATTCATTCATTTTGCATTCATGAATTCATTTATTCCTTTGCATTCATTCATTCTTTTGCATTAAATTATTCAATTCATTCAGGAATTCTTCTGCATTTGTAAATTCTTTTGCATTCATTCATTACTTTGCATTTATTCATTCTTTTCCATTCTTTCGTTCATTTATTCATTCATTCATTTATTCACTCTCTCATTATTTGGCATTCATTTGTTCTTTTTGCATCCATGCATTCTTTTGCATTTTCTCATTCATTTATTGGACATAATGGTTTTTGGAAATGTACTGAACTAATATCAGTTGGTTAAAAGTTTATGTTGATTTAACCATGTAAATACTATAATATAATCATTATGTACACATACATACATACATACATACATATACATATATATACACACACACATACATACATACACACACACACATATATATATATATATATATTAAAATGCCATGGTGTTTCTTTCTGATACAATCACTGGACCACGGTACTGCCACAGGATTTTCTAAAAGAGTAAAGAGGCTCAGATTTTCCAGTAAAATCATCAAATATTCAATATCAACAAACACCTAACTGAATAGTATTAAATAAATTATTATTAGTCATATTAGATAAAAAAAATAATAATAAAAGAGAGATGAGCTTGTGGCTTGTGCTCGACACGTAAAATCAATGGGAACCGGAAATAATGTTTGTTTATTACCAAGATCCCACTACAGGCTACCACTTCTGATATTGCAGTGAATCCCTCCTATAGTTCCTCTAATGAAGAGCATTGGGTCATGCTGCAAATGTCAAAAGGTCATGTCAAAAGGTCTTACCACATCACAGCTTCCTTGAAATGGGAAATAAAAATCTATTTGTATAAATAAATAATTTATACACGGCAGATTATTCAGGCGCAGACAGGTTTCAAAAGGCTAATCTTATAAATGCCAGTATTACAAATCGATTCATACGGCTGGAAAGAAAAATAAACTATTGACATTTCAAAGTCAGGATGGTCACCAACTTACACTCAAGAAATGTCAAATAATGAGTGAGGTACAAAGAGCTCTCTTAAGATATTAACTAATAGATTTGACACTTTGAACTGTTCCTTGTTAAACAACAGAAAATCGATACCATGGTAAACTAAGTCAATGTATTTCAATATGCCAGTCTGGCAAGTTAGTCAAAATGTCAGCTGGTGTCTTATTGAATTAGGGTCAGACAGAGTGAGACTAAAGACTTTCAGTCAGTGGGCTTCAACAAACAGTGAAGCAGACACACATTGAAAGGGTCGGGGGGCTCTGCAGTCAGAACAAACCATCTCGGGCCACCATGAAATCAACATGGTCATGGCTGGACATTGTTGATCTAAATGCCACAATAGCCACATTATCTAGTTTGCAACCATGTCAAAGCAAAAAGAGAATGGGTGTGGACTCTCGTTTTTGCAGTTTCCAAAAAACCCCCAGAGTATTATATTATACATTCAAGCATGATTCAATTTATGGCACTTTCCACACACTCTCATCTTTGAACCTTTTCCAAAAAAATAATATGCACACATCAGCATCCATTTTAACTTTTTTTACCCACATGAATTAATCAATTGTCCACTAATGGCAAATCAATGCCAGTGCCATTTCCATTTAGGCTTTATTGACAAAAAGAAAGAAAGAAAAAAAGCCCACTCAGCACATTGACTACTAAATTGACTGGGGCAGTCGTGGCCTAATGGATAGAGAGTCGGACTTGTAACTCGAAGGTTGCGGGTTATAGTCTCAGGTCCGGCAGGATTTGTCAGTAGGGGGAGTGAACAACCAGCGCTCTCTTCCACCCTCAATACCACAACTGAGGTGAGACCCTTGAGCAAGGCACTGCAGCATTGGCTGCCCACTGCTCCGGGTGTGTTCACTACTGTGTGTGTGCACTTGGATGGGTTAAATGCAGAGCACAAATTCCGAGTATGGGTCACAATATTTGGCCACACGTCACTTCACTTTCACATTAGCATGGTGAAAAAGCGACCACCACTTTTCATTATATCATGCCACCCCTCTTGGGAAAAACAGCTTTTACAGAACCAATATTAGGCCAATTGCTTTACTATGAGGAGAACATTACATGGCAACTGAACTCTAGTAATTAGATAACAAAAGAAAGAAGAGGAGAAATGGAGAAGTCTATAGCTTTAACTGGTGACTGTGTCACTCCTTTCTTCACTTCCTGTGTGTCTGTTAAACATTGTACTGTAAAAGGCAGAGAGCTATTTGCATGGGCGGCTTTGGCCAAAAGCGATCAGAAAACATAAGTTACACCCTACACATCTGTCCTGTAACACTTTCATGGATCGTAACAGACTTCCCAAAAGGACTGTAAGAAGAGGCTCTTTTCATCCAACAAGAAATGTCTGGCCTCTAGGAAAAAGGGCACGTTCTACCGCACGTTTTACCGCCTCGCCTCCCCTGTCTTTTATTTCCATACAAACACAATCTGTCAAAAGGAACATCTCTGAATTTTGGCAAATGATGGGTATCTGAAAATGTTCAATTAAAATAAACAGGAAAAAGCTGTTCACAGACTGCTAAAAATGTGACTTCAGCCCCACATGGCAAACCACTAAATGTCTCCTTATGTTTACACTACTATTATCAAGAACCAAAACAGACCAAAAAAAGCTGAGTTTGTGCAAGATCATGATCTTCAGAAATGCCATCCGTATATACACACATTTATCTAATAAAAACGTATATAAACAACTATTTAAAAGTTTAAATGTTTAAGTATTTTATAAAATACAGTACAAAAATACAGTAAAAACAGCAATATTGTAAAATATTATTATAAGTGAAAATAGCTTTTTTCTATTGTGATGTAATTTATTCCTGTGATGCAAAACTGAATTTTCAGCATCATTACTCCAGTCATCAGTGTCACATGATCCTTCAGAAATCATTCTAATATGTTGATTCGCTGCTCAAGAAACATTTCTTATTATCAATGTTGCAAAGTGACAATTACTGTCACTTTTAATCAGCTTAATGGGTTATTACTTTAAGTGTACACACAGAGTTCACAGAGGTGTGAAAGCTTTGTACTGTATCAGGTAAAATCTTTGGAGCTTAGTTCATATCCTGTGGATCATAAAGTGGCATGTGCGTCATTCAGTCAGCGCTTCATACTGCAAACTAAGCCACCTGTTTGGCATCAATGTTGACACATGATACATCTTGCATAAAGATTACAAATGTGCTGAACAGGGATTTTCTGAATAGCCATCAAATAGATGGTTAAAACAAATGTACTGTTGAACTACATAAGAGGCTTGCACACATGTTGCCGACCTACAGTGGGAAAGAAGAGCGTGGCGGTCACGACCTACAGTATACTGATGCTACTGTAAGCACTAGTGCCTGGTTGAAAACTTAATTTTTGGGGGTTTGTTGCAACTGGAACTAGGTTCTTAAAGGAACAGTTCACCCAAAGATGAAAATTTTGTCATCATTTACTCACCCTCATGTCGTTCCAAACCTGTATAAGTTTCTTTCTTATTTTGAAGAACCAAATAGTTGTTGGATCCCATTGACTTCCATAGTAGGGAAAGAAGTGCTATGGAAGTCAACGGGGACCATCAACTGTTTGATTACCAGCTTTCTTCAAAATATCTTCTTTTATGTTCATCATACAGGTTTGGAACAGCATGAGGGTGAGTAAATGATAACAAAATTTTCATTTTTTTGGGTAAACTATCTCTTTAATACTTAGAAAATACAGACAAAAGTTCCCAGTCTGCACTCCATATTGGATCTCACACAACTAGGGTCATGAAAACTTCTTTCAAAAAGTAATTTGCCAAACTACTTTTCATACTTTTCAATATTTCATACAGTTAGACTCCAGTCAAGCCTTTCTTATGAAGAAGTAGGTAGCTAGTAACTAACAAAGCACAGGCTAATCTACACTGAAATGAATCAATTTTTTTTTTCCAAATGATTTTGATGATTAAATGATCATTTATGGGGCTGTCAGCAATTTAGAATTGTTTAATTACAATTTTAATAGTACAGCTCAGCTTTGTCACATTTATAACACATTCAGTTTCAAGAACACTAAATAAACTGCTATTATGTAAGAGCACACAATTTAGTATAGTACACTTAACTAGTAATAGTACAATCTATACTCGTCAAATTATACTAATAAATAGGCTGCATAAACAAAAACTCATAAAAGCTACACTGCCATGGTTTTGAAAACAGCTAAACTACTGTTAACTGCTATTATTTTAGTTACTAGCCAACAGTGATAAACCGATTCCTCAGGATAAGCTTTGTCAAATGCTACTTAGCTGCTACAATGGATACAAAATGCCATCCATCCAATATCAATTAGCCTAATCTACCAAACGTGTCATGCTCTGTGAATCCTCTGGTAAATAAAGAGGCTTTGTTTTATCCAGAGTTTGACCCAGGTCTGAATACTCAGCCCACTCTCTGGCCACAGTACACAGGCCTCTCAACAGGAGGCTGTTTGTCACGGCTCGAGTCCCTCTGGCCGGAGTGTAATAAATTAGCTGGACTTTGTTCCTGCATGTTTCTGGAGCTTCTTTGTCTTCCCATGGAGAGAAAAGAGAGAGAGAGTGGGCGACCTGCTCATTGTGTTTGCGTCCAAGACCCATCCTGTTGGGATGGTTTATCATTCGAGTGGTTCTTGTTGACCCACAGGAGTACGTGGGTAGGAAAATAAGGAGAATGAAATCGGATGAATGAGAACCAGCTGAAGGAATGCAGAGGGGAACATGTGGTCACCCGAGGAGATCCACACAAAAAACTCTTCAGATGGAAGCGAATACACTGCACCCACTGAGCAGGCTTTTTTCCCCCTTTTCTTCCTATGAATTTTCTTTTTTCCCTCATTTTTGGACCGGTGCACCAGCGACATTCTCAGTTGATGCCTTGTCAGCGGGGTGTGTTGGCTTTCCGGCGAGTTATGTGCAATAGTCTGGCAAATGTCAGAAATTTTCAAAAAGAACATCTGCATTGTAGACAAAAATCATCAGAAATACTTTGGGAATGGAATGAAATGAATTCAGCTGTGTGTCTTTTGCATCTTGTCTTGGCTTTGCTTCCGCCACTGGAGCGCACAGATTCCTGGTCTACGGACACGTGGCGGATGTTCTGAAGTTGTGGGCTGGAGTGCCTACTTGCATGCGATGCAGTCTTTCTTTTATGAGGCATACCAGCAAACGGGCCGCGCCAGGCCATGGTATGCTATTGGTTTAGCCAAGACTCACTACGGTTAAGATCACAGCACAACGACCGTGAACGCCAGCCGGTCAACCAACCAAATCTGAGCATCTTCAGTAAAATACTGGCAGCCAAAAACACTTTGCCACCCACACGCAGCTCCCACTGCCTTCAGACCATAATAAAGGTTTTTTTTCCTGCTGCATATGGCTATTCCAGGTCTTTTTCTCTATCTTGACCCCAAAAACATTCGTTCATCAGAAGTCTGATGTGTTGGAGAAGGGATACTGATTACTTCGGCCTTTCAGAAGACACCAAGTAATCTATCAACTAGAGGCCATGATAGCAATTCAATCTAGAGGAGGTTGAAAGACCTCCAGGGTGATCTGTGCTGTGCATGATTTATACTTCATTTTTTCCCCCTCAAGAATGAATGGTATTTGACTAATTTTTGGAAAATTGGTAGCCCGTGCATGAAAGAAAAGTTCCAATAAATAATTGAATACTCTTAAAATACGCTTTTACTGATTTTACAGTTTGGTGCAATAAGGTTTTTGAGTTTATTTCAACGCATGCACCTGAATTAAAACTAAACTGTAAAATAAAGTTTACCTAATCCACTTGTGTTAAAACTGGAAAAGGAAAATAATAAAATTAATTCATTTTAAATTATATACCAGAAAATAGTATCATAGTCAATGTTAAACTAAGTCGAAAATGGGACAAAAATACAATGGTAAAAAGTCTAGTATGCAAAATGATATGCAACATTCATAAAACAGAAGTAGGAAAGATGAGTTTAAACTAATTATCTTGTATTGAGGGCTTGATTTAATTGCTAAATGTTTTCCTTAACTGAATTACTGTAATCTCAGTGAGGTTTGTATTTTCCAAGTGTAAAATAAAATAGTGAGCCAATAAAAAGTTGTAAACAAAAAGATTAATGGAGTATGTTTTACAAGAAAAGACTTTTTCGTGTTTTACTACTTCAAAATGTCATGTTTAATTCAACACGTTACTTGTCTTGTTTCTCTGTAATTATTTATGAAATTTACAAGCAATTTCTGAGTGAAAAGTCTTTCAAAGTAAATCGTTTTTCCAGTGTTGTTTAAAAAGAGAAAATATGTTTTTGTTCTTTTCAGTGTTTGGTAAAATCCTTCATCCTCTTCTATTATTTTGTCACGGATAATCTTCATAATTACAATGCAAAACCCTCCCAAAACTCTCTCTATTCCACAACAATTCCCTTTGTTAATGAGTTCAATGGAGCACAAAGCACACTTCCATGTGTGATTCCACATGTTCCACATTAATTATAGACAATCACAGAGGATGGTTCATGGTGGTGCACAGTGTGATCTCATTAGACACAATCACACTGTTATCATAGATGCCTCTCGATCAAGCGCACACGTTATTAGCTCCACATTAGGGGGCTTGCTCATAATTGAAGGTACATATGTTGACGGTCTCGTGTGTGTGTCCTGTGAGTGAAATCACAGATGACCCCCAACAGCACATACATGATGAGACCTTGACTTTGACCCCGCCCCACTTCCTGCTGCAGAACACATCGTCTTTTCAGTATGACCAATAACGCATTCTGTGCAAAACATAAGACACAAGAGCTATGTTCCAAAACTTAGTAAGCTGCCTCACTGCCTACATAGGCATCATCTTAACAGTCATGAAGCCACACAAGTGAGGGATCTGAAATGCTCTTCACAGGCTGCAGCAAAAAGCCTTGATGAATTCAATAGGATTTCATGATAGCATGTTGCTAAGCTAACATAGTGATACTTCAATAAAAATAAAAACAGTACACAGAAATATTAGGTAATATTCTCTATTTTTAAGTACACTGAGCTATTTTTACTAATATTTTTCATTTTAGAATAGTATATATATATATACACACATACACATATACACACACTGGACAGTATGTATGTATTTATGTATGTGTATATTGACTTTAAATTATATTTCCATGCAAGAGTGAAAACCAAAAAGCCCAGATGAAGCTTCCGGAAAACAATCCAAATCGCTTAATTCAGCGTGGAATGGCCTTTGACTTTTTAAACAAACTAAGAATTTTCTTAAATTAGTGGCTGGAAGGAAAATGACAGGGGAAAAAGGTTTACAATAAAATGAAATACAACAAAATCTTTCCCCTTCAGGCGTGACATTAATTCGAAAGTAACCAAAATATATTTAGCGGTGCTATTGCGTGAGACGAAAGTGCCTGGTAATCCCGTAAACATTCTTAAAAGGAACCCAACCAGCCACTTAACTGTTTTTAAATGCTTTGTCCTCCACATGGTGTCAATTTGCATTTTTGTAAAGGAGCTCATTTACGCATTTTAGACTTTATAGTCACAAAATCACAGAAACCACACAACCATCCTGGTAAGCAATCCTTTTTTACAGCCTTTTGATTTCGCAACTGACTTTTCAATCATCGTGGGACCACAAAGAAAAGACATCAGCTCTCTGAGCATCGCTAACATTTAAGCTCGAGTTACCAATTACCACCCAAAACTGATTAATTCTAAATCATTAAAAAATAGCTAGCAGATTTCGCTGCTTGGGATCCTTTCAAAATATTTGGTTCATCATATGGTTTCGATGAATCAGAACCCCAGAGATCTTCAATGCACAACTGCAGCTGACTATGCCGAGGAGAAACCTTTCAGAAAAAAGCTACAATTTCATAAACCCAACCCTTCTTCTCCTCCTCAATGCCTGAGATGAAGAAACAGAGGAATACTCAGCACACAGTCCATCAATCAATACCATACTGCGCCAAATCTCCACCGTCTTCTGGAATCAAATCCAAGCAGTCAGGCCATAGCAAATAACCTCACCTTGAACGAGGCCAGTGGTACACCACGCACTTGTCATTATAATCGCATTTTACTGCCGTTAATGTGGAAAAAGTCCTAATACACAATACATTACTGACCCACGAGGAGCTAAAAACATGCCACAGTTACGGCTAAAATGTGCGTGATTGACTTCGCTAAAATTATGATGATAGAAACCATTTGTTTGAAATAAAACTGAGGTATTAGGGAAGTCAGCACTTCAGATGAAGCCTTCTTGACAAATCGCTTACCACATTCCTCCAGATGACAGGACATACGAACATGAACCTAAACCTGAAAGTGCGTTCCAGAGGTGTTTTCATTTCCTCTGGAACGCAGCACAAACATTTGTCAGGAGGAGGCCATTTCCCATTGTCAAGTGTGCATCTTTGAAGTCTTCAAACAAAATGTATTTCCTGATTAGCAACAGCCTTGCGCCTGAGAAAATGAGGTTTGCTATGTTGTTTAAGCTTGAGCTTTCTTTGATAAAGTTCATGCAAGAGGTCTTTCATAAACATCCTAATCAATGACTGTTTACACTCACAGACTTTCGTCAATCCAAATTAAAGTGACAGTGTGTAATTCTGTGCACTAGCAGCACCAAATGGAATCGCAACAGGAAATATGTTGCGATTAATCTCACTAAAATACACCTGTCCACCATTTTTTCATTCAAACAGTTAGCCACGCCTAAAACTCAAGCCATTGGATGAGTCAACCAAACAAATCATCACAACCATCTGTTTATACTTTTGAGGGAAATCAACCTGCAAATGGATTACTATCAGAATTCCAGAAATCTTTCTATATATCCGTTAATATTTCCGCCAATGCAGGCCAGCAAACAAGTAATAAAACATTTGTACGAATAAAAACTGCATGGTTACTAGACTACGCATTAATTCAAGTCAGTTGTTATTGAGTTTGCATGAAATTTATAAAAATGTAACATGTGAATTTTACAGATGGTGAAAAAGTGCCTAGGATCACAAGACATTACTACAGACCCCAACGACGCAAGATGAGAGACGGAATTTGCCAACATGTGGGTGATGCATCAAACAGTTCTTTGTTTTAACCAGAAAAGGACTTTCACACGTATGAGAATTTATGATTGAAACACAACCCATGGAAAAAACAAGAAACTAAGTGGCGTATATTATATTGCAGAACAGCAGATGTGATTATGCCGACCAACATCTGAAGGTTTTCTGGCTCCCTTCATTCCATATAACACTTCAAATATAGCTCCAGGGTCTGATCTACACTAGATGCATAATTATGCACTTCTGTAATCAAGTGACATTGAGAATTGGGAAAATGTTCTCTCTGTGCCATAAATTCCAACACTGCTGACTCTTCAGCGCCACAGCAAATTAAATCACATTACCAAATTGTGAATGTGAGTTTGCTGTCTACTGAAAAATAAATGCCAAGAAGCATCTTTCTATGGAGCTGTGCTATCAATCAGAAAGCAAACTCAAACATACAGCACAACCAGCTTAGTCTGATTCATGAACATAAGTCTAATGAGCTGGTTCTTTTTAGTGAATCAGAAACATAAAACGTGACTGGTGCAGCCAGATTTTCAGAACAAAATAAATCTTATGAGAAGATTCTTTCAATGAATAGTTCAAAAATATAAGTAACCGGTTTCAATAATTGACTAATTTAGCAAACTGCATAAGCAAATTAAAAAATTTCTTTCTTGTATAAACAAAATAGACATTATAACAGAAATAATCCCATATGAATTGGAACTGATCCTTCAACATATAAACGACTAACAACCCAAAAAGCCAATAAAATTGTTTTAGCCATTTTATCCATCAAACTTACTGAGCAGTCTCAGTACAAACCTCATTTCTTTGCAAATTCCCAACATTATGGCAAAATGTGTGGTTATGATACATTAATTTGGATACTTAGCATCTAAAGAGAATAGTGAATGGCATTTCATTCGATTTGAGGCAGTAATCTCGAAAAATGCAAGCGTTGGATCAGACTTTGCAGCAAATTACATGAACAACTAAATGTTAAGCAGTTTTTAAATGACTACTAAGCCATTTTAAATGATTGTCCAAAAGCAATGCATCTCTCTGTTTGCACAAAGAAAATGATAGATATTTTTAGAAAAGTGAATCAATAATTTAAATAGTTCATGTTGTTCTTTATGATGCCAAACTTTGTTAATTTTACACTTGTGGTTTGTTTTCTCTATTAAGGACAACACACAGCCAAAGTTAACTGTATTTTAAGAAAAACACACACAAAACACATTATTTACCTGTTTGCATCTGCAGAAAATGTCCATTACACATTTTTTCTTTGTATTAAAGGTAAATATTTATGATTGTCCAACATAATTTCACTATTTTTTTAAAAAACAATTCAAATCAAAACCTTGTGAATCAAAATCTAATTGAATCAGGGAATCTGCATCAATATACAGCTCTAGTACCACTGCATGTATTTCAACTATCTACTTACAAACTTACAAAATGTGGTTGCACATTATATAAAAACAGTTTTACCACATGAAGTAAAATGTTTTGAAGCACCTATATGTCTAGACTTTACAAGGAGAAGGACAGTGAAGATAAAACGCTCATCTCAGACTGCAGACATCTTCAGGATATGAGACAATACCTTGAGTGTCAGTGTCTAAAATTGAAATGCCTCCTTTTCACTACTCTATTAGGGCAAACGAAAATCAACAAAAGGGAACTAACATTCATGGCATGTCTGAGATGCTTGCTAGTGCTCTATTGTTGGGTTGTAGATGGAGAGCAGAAAGATTAGGGGAGGGGGTTGAGGGAGGGCACTCTCAACTCTAAGGACAAAGAACCAACCTTAGCTTTGCCCAATACACCAACCCTATGAATGGATGACACAAAGAAACAACTGAGCCTCTCAACTGGCGGCAGAGAGTGAGAACGAGGGAGAGGCAGAGAAGAAGAGGTGCTCCTCTGCCCACACTTGAAGGCACGGCAATAGAGGAACAGTGTGAGCTTCGATCATGTGTGGTCCATTACTCAACCAGTAACAGCTTGACTATTCCCCATGCCCACGAGACAACGGAAGCTTCCTCGGTGGGTAAACAGGGCCGATAGCTAAGAAAAGACCCAAGAAACAATAGTTAAGCCTATTCAACGTCATTGAGGAGACTACTGAATAGATCGCAATATGCAGGCACTTCAAAATACCTCAGGGAAGAGGAAAGCTGTGCCAGGTGGCAACTTGGAGAATGGAGAAAGAAAACAGGAATAGTGCAATGATTCTATTGTAGGGCTTGCAAAACTACGTTGTTTTACTGGTTGACTGTAGTCTCCCAGAAAACTAGTCAGTGAGTCAGTGTTTACCTTATCTAAATGACAAGTGAACATCAGGACTGCTCGTCTTTCAGAACTGAATTGCGGATACATTGTAAAATTGCATTGACATAATAGGATGCAAGTCAAATTTGGATACAAGTATAGTTCAAACTAATTTTAAATAGAAAAATGCCATTTTTAACCAGAAAAAAAAAAAAAAAAAAAAAAAAAAAAAAAAAAAACTTTGAACATATGCTTGGTAAAGCCTTAAAGTTTGGAAAAGGCTTTAATATTTGAAGAAGAATAGGAGATAGAATGACAGATAGATAGAAATATAGACATTTCAATGGCGCTGGAGCAATGGCTGCCCACTGCTCCGGGTGTGTGTTCATGGTGTGTGTGTGTGCGTTTGTTCACTATTCACTGCTGTGTGTGTGCGCACTTGGATGGGTTAAATGCAGAGCACCAATTTCGAGTATGGGTCACCATACTTGACAATACGTCACGACCTTCAATGAAAAAAAAAATTTCACTCAGAAATTGCTAGTAAATTTCAACAAAAAAAGTACACTAACACATTAAATTATACATTAGATTCCCACAATGCAATGGCTCTGTTGAATTTCTTTTAACTGCAATTCAGTAAATTCCTCTTAAGGTTCTTGCACACCGAGTCCGAAATTTGCGAACGTAAAAAAATAAATATGACTTCACATTGTGTCAATGACGTTTACACACTGTCTCTGAAACTTTAAGCAATCATAAAAAAATTCAGATCGGGTTCGATTTTCTAAATTTTCGCATTCTTAGGCAGCATTTTGAGATGTGTTGACAATTCAGAGCCACCGTACAAGCGAACACCAAAATCCAGAATGGCGTCTGACAAGTTGATCCACTTCGTCTTGCAGCACAAAGCACTTTAAAGGTCCTAGCACACTGAGTTTCACGGAAATTGGTCATCTTTTTAATATTTGGCTCCAGTATCGCTAGCACAGCATCAAACTGAGCTACTGACATCCTGAAGTACACTGAATTGTCCGGGATAATCCCCACAGCACCTTGATAAGGAGGTGGAACTCTCCTTCCTCTCTATGCTATCTCAGGATTGGATGGACCCAACATTTCATCTTTCTTTTTCTCTTTTTAAGAAGAGAGAGGACAACAAAATCATCCTCATGGCTTAAAGACTCCATTTTGTATTGTTGTGCGAATTTTTCCGCAATGGATTAATCAATACGCATTGCACTCAGTGTGAAAAGTTTCTGTGTGTGATGAATTTTCAGGATGACGAATACGAAAAAAACTCAGTGTACAGGGACCTTTACTGTCACTTCAATTCCACTTTCTATAGAGTGTGGCCAATTTCAAGACATACATGAATTAAAAGGGAGCCAAATTTTTAATTCTGACTTTTTTTCTACAAACTTGGTAAACACTCCAAACAAAGCTCAAACCATCATATGGTTTCCATATAAAACAAAACACACCCAGGACATATAGAATAAGTGCAACTGAGTAGATTCATTTTACCAGCCAGTACAACTACTGAAAACCTGAAAATGTGTTCCTTTCGGATGAAGGTAATGGCAAATAAAATATTTTCTTTTTTATGTAAGAGAAATCAAAACTGCAAGAAATTCACTGCTCCAACACGTTAAGCTTCTAGTGTTACAACGTTTGAGATCTCTGACTTTGCGGCTGCTCAACGGCCACTTCTGCCAAAACGTCTTGTATTAAATAATATTATTTTGGGCTCAGAGAGGTTCAAAAGGTGCGAACCCAAGTCAGTTCTCATTCGAATCAGTTTCTGATGAACGCAGCTAACATTTTGTTAAAGTGCCGTGTCTTTACTAAAGTCACAACCAGCAAAACAAAACAGATGGGCTCAGATCAAACATCTTCAAACATGTTCCCAACAGCTGCATCAATGTACGCCAGTCTGTTGCTGTTTTTCCCATCCCGGCCATGCGCAGAACAGGGTCACACAAGGCACAACCCAGGAAACCTCCTCTTGAAGAATTAGGGTCAAAGTGTTTGTGCGTGTACATGTCAGGAAGGAAGGTGTGAAGGATGGTGACTAAACTAGCTCTGAGATAACAGCCTTACACTTCCTCTTGAACGCCGTCTGCAGTCTGCTATACGTGCAATAGGCTCTACTGTGAACATAAACAGACACATACAGATGTCATCAGCCTGTTACCACTGCTGACAGAAGACCATGTGTCCGGGGTGTTTACTAGCATGGAGACTAGCTTGAGGGCGTTTGTGCTGAATGTGGGAAACACAAGCAGCAAATTCTGCAATAAAATGGTGAGAAAAATATGGAAGCAGCAGTGTTTATTTGTCAACAGTTTGTAAATTATTCTCTTTTAAATCAAGCATATTTATTGAAATACAATACAGAAAATATATATTATGTAATATATTATACATAGATTATATGTGTGTGTGTGTGTGTAAAATTACATAGAACCGATAAACAATAATAACTTATTGACTTTTAAATAAAGCATTTGTCAAAAAAGAAAAAAGAAAAAGGAATGTCTATTATTTGTATAATAATAATCTAGTCTTAGAAAGGAAAGAATTATTATATAAAATAAAAGAATCAAGAATTTGTTAAAAATGAATTAAAATATATAATGTATATTATTTATATTAATAATAAAGTCTTAGGAAAGATTAATTACATAAAATTATATATAATATTATACATAAAAATTATATATAATATTCTATATACTAATAATAACAACAACAACAACAGTAAAATGATTGTTATTTTTGTTTTGCTGTTATATAATTATTATTATAATTATTTTATTTTTAACACCACTAATAAACACTTTCTTCAAAGCAAAGTGGTGTTTTTGCCAATGTAAGTGTCACCGCCATGATGCTATTGTGCTGTGGGTGGTTGCAGGGTGTTGCTATGCGCTTGCTTGGGTGTTCTGGATGGTAGCTATTGTATTGATAGCTAGTTACTTGCTGACTCAAGTCAAAATCTTTTTCCCCCAACAAGAAGCATTATTTGTGCCTGCAGAATAAAAAATGCTGGACAAGTTATGCATCAAAATTTAATACTGAACGTGTGGGGTTTGTTCTAAACTTAACCAGATTTATCACTTTAGGGATACAAATGTTCAGCACGAAGACAATTAGTGTCGACAGCCACATCTAACCACTGCACAATCTATTGCTTAAGCTGTCTAAACATTAGATTATCTTATCAGACAGCTCAGGCAAAGAAACGTTCGAGCTGAGCCAAGCTACAGCGAAACATCATGAAACATTACCTCTTCTTATTAGAGCGCGTAAAGCACTTGGATAAGAAAGGCTCATTTAATCTTCCCCGCACTTTATAACTTCAGCAGGAATTTTGTTTAGTAGAGAATGAAGATAACCTGCAGAAACAACGCTCTGATCAGGAATTCAGGAACATCTTGGTACAAGGAGGACTGCGATTGTGGAACATCATTCCAAGATGTGCTCTGTGAACAGTTATCTGTAGACTGATAAATGCATTCTGTACACATCAAGTAAAAGGTCACATAAAATAATTCTTTATATCTCATGAAAAAATGCTAGATAGTATATTTCAGTACTTAGACCTCATGGGAGAAAAGGTCATATTATTCAAACAGTATAATCTCCAGCTAATAAAAATTACAGGGATGAAAATAAATCAAGTGGTTCACAAAACCAATGTAACATGGCGAAACGTTAAAGCTCAGGAATCAGTCCATACTAGAGCTAGACAAAATATATCAAAAATTAACTTTTTTTTATTTATTACAATGTTAACACACGGGTATGATTATATAACAAAAAAAAAATATATATATATATATATATATACACACACACAGGTTTCTTATATATATAAGAAACCAGTGGAAAAATGCATATACTGTAATTGACAATATTTAATATGTGTATTCTATAGATAAATATAAATATTTTTTAATAAAATTATTAACATTTTACTATTATTTTTTATTCAATTATTTAACCAATATATTAGTTATACTGTCCAGCCTACAAGCATAATGCCAGTATTTAACAATTCAGGCTAATTGTTCATTGTGGATTCTAATTTCTTTGCAACTGAGAAAGAGGTGTGATTCTGGGTCAAGCTGCTGAGATTGATGCCTGTTTTTGGGGGGTTGAGTGGGCTTGGCCAACTAGACAAGAAAACCCCCATTGGCACATTCTGCCCATCCCCCCTGTAGGTTAACCCTCTGTGTATTTAAAAAAAAACAAAAAAAAACACGTGAGCGCAAGAACAAATGACAGTGACCTAGAAAGCACCACCAGAAACAATTCAGGCTTTCTCAGAGGTAAAAGGCTTTCCAGGGTGCCACATGCACAGGCCTGTTAAAGAAGAACTACATCAGAGAAAAGTGACATCATATGGTCGTAATTATTTTATGAGGAGGAGAGACAGACAAAGAAGCAAGCTAGTCAAATTCTTCAATAAATGCCATTACGCTAATTAAACGAACCTTCTCCCCAAAAAAATCTAATAAAATAAAAAGGACAGCATGGTAGTAAAAATGCTCGTACTTAAAGTAGGACTAAGGGTTTTTCATCAAGCAACCACCTAGCAACCACCCAGAACACCCTGGCAACCACCTTAGGTTGGAAACACCATGGGAGCCAAATCCACTGCATTCCTGAAAATAAAACATGAAAAGCATCTACGGCAATGCATTTTAAAAGCACAGCATTGCAAAAAGCAACTTTTCAAAAATACCTGGCATTGCGTCAACTACCGGCTTGAAAGAGTGAATTATCGCAAAGTTTCTGACAACTAACTGCAACCCAGCAGTGGTTTCATGTGGATACATTTACCACATTTTAAATCAAAATGACATAAGGGGCCACGTTTAAAGAGCACAAGAATTTCTTGCTGCTGAAGTGCTGGAACTACATCAAAGCACAAACGTACACCGGACTCCTTTTCTAATGGAAATGTGTCCGTCATTTCCTCAAAATCCACTTTACTCATTCTCAAAATATCGCTTTCTATAGTTGTTTTCTTTTTTTCCAGGAAAAAAAAAAAAAAAAAAAACTACTGATAAGGGTTTGATACTCAACATATCATTGAAAACTACTATATGAAGGTTTATGAAATATATATATTTTTTTGTTATATTGTTGGAAAAAAAAGTCTTTGGATTTAGTATAAGCCAAGTCTCTCACTTCTTCTCTCTCACTATTTCAAATTTTCATATAATAAGTCAAAGCAAAAATGCTACACCTTCTCATACCAGACGTTATTTCACTCCACGATGGCATGAACGCTGTACACCGAGCCTGTGAAAGCTTCACAGCCAACTACTGGAAGCAATTAAAAACGTTTTTATGGATGTCCGTCTTCCAGCTGTACTGTAGATGAGAGCCTTGGGTAAAAAAAAAAAAAAAAAACACTCAATTTAAAACACCTTGCATCTACAGAAGTATATAGTATTATGATTGTACAGCAGGAAGCACTTCTGAAGCGTGAGCCAAAGCATTAAAATCTCTGCAGGGTGGTGAAGTCTTAAAGGAATAGTTCACTCAAAAATTTAATTTGTTGAAGATTTACTCACCCTCAGGCCATCCAAGATGTATGAGTTTTTTTTTAAATTTGGAGAAATGTCATCACTTGTTCAGTTGCATCACTTGCTCACCAATGGATCAGAATGAGAGTTCAAACAGCTGATAAAAACATCACAATAAGTAATCTACATGACTCCAGTCCATCGATTAATGACTTGTGAAGTGAAATGCTGCATGATTGTAATAAAAAAATAAAAAAAAATAAAAAATTGCTTCTTGCCAAAAAACATAAGTCTATAATACATAATAATACTAAACCATTGAAAAGGTCCATCCCCTGTTGTCCCCTCACATCAAAATTTACCAAAATATTTGTTTTGAACTGTTTTGAACAGTTTTTTGTCTTAGAAGCAGTGCTTGATCTGTGTGTAATTCAGGCAAAATTACTTTTTTCACTGGGAAAAACAATATTATTAGGAGTTGAAAGCAACAGTTTAAAACTGGAATGATGGATTTTTATTATTATTTATTATTACAAACATGCAGCTTTTTGCTTCACAAGATGTTAACT
The DNA here is from genome assembly GCA_039654775.1 of Spinibarbus caldwelli. NCBI lineage: Eukaryota > Metazoa > Chordata > Actinopteri > Cypriniformes > Cyprinidae > Spinibarbus > Spinibarbus caldwelli. The sequence continues at coordinate 8,196,973 of CM077238.1, read as the reverse complement.
GATGGACTGGAGTAGTGTGGATTACTTAGATGTTTTTATCAGCTATTTGGACTCTCATTCTGACAGCACCCATTCACTGCAGAGCATCCATTGGTGAGCAAATGATGTAAAGCTAAATTTCTCCAAACCTGTTCTGATACAGAAACAAACTCATCAATATAAATTTTAAATTAAATTTTAGTAAAGTACATTTTCAGCAAATTTTCATTTTGGGTGAACTGTTCCTTTAAAGCAAATAGCAGGACAATTTTTACACAACAAATACACTTAAAGCAATGCAATTTTGTGACTTCCAGACCACCTGTATGAAGCAGCCCTGTTAAACAGGGACTGGGAGGTCTGGGACAATGGCTGGGAACCAGGCCGCTCACCCTGTAGGAATCTGTCGCAGTAAATTCTATCCGGGACATTACAGATGCAAGCTCATAAAGTAAAGACATAAACTACACGGCGGGATGGCTTCCCAAACGCAGAAAAAAAGAAAACAAACCTCCCAGAAAAAAACTTCCATATGACAAAAGTGTCACTGATATGTTCAACTTGGGTGACCGAAAAACCGTCTTGAATTCAAGATGTGTTTTTGTTTGTTTGTGCGTTCTTTGTTTGTCTTCAGCACAGATCTAACCATCATGTCACCACAAAGGCACTTTCTCATCACAACCAACAAATGAATAGAACACATCTTAAGCTCTGTGTCTAGTTTGGGTTTGGGTCGAGCTATTTTTATAGGCAAATAACACAGCACAGCCATGTCGGGTCGGGTAGAAATCTGTTTATAGGCGCACGTTGCTAGTGAGCCTGCGAAACAGATAGCGGCTGCGAGTAATCTTCTGCAAGTTACAGCATCAAAGCCTTTCCGTCACTTCCAATGATAATTACACACAACTTCCTCTCATTAGGGACACAGGATAAGACCTTCAACCTGCCAGGCTTGTCCTTGCATTCAACACCACACTCCTGCGCTATCATTTGGGTGAGCAAGGTAGACCAGAACACAACATCACCAGCCAGTATATTGCATCAGCTTGCATCACATTTAATGCATTTATGTTAGAAATGAACTGATATCAAAATTCTGGCTGATATGCGATAAATACTTACGTTAAGTCCCATAAATGATAAACGCCGGTTTTAAAATTGCATATGATTTTGTCTACAAAACAAAACAAACAAAAAAAAATACATTAAATAAATAAAATCAAAATAGTTGTTTTAAATGCTGTAAGTGTATTTAGGTTACAAAACGTACAGTATGAAATGATATTCATTTTGAGATTTATTAAATTGAGATTAACTTTACATGTTATTTATTTATGCTGTTTATTTATTTACTTATTTATAGTCCTAAATTCATCTAAAGACATCTAAGTAATGTAAATGTAAAAGCAGGATGAAAAAACGAGCAAGCACAATTATACAATATCAACCCATACCTAATAAAATTCTGATATTAAAAATAAAAAAAAATATGGGCTTATAACTATCAACAATTCATTGTGAATCCCTAGCCTGTTTGTATTCATAGGTTATAGTAGACTCATATTTGCGTACATTTAAAAAAAGTTTCACTTCCAAACCAAGAAACTAATTTGCAGAGCTGCAGCAAATTTGCTTCAGTGCATTCCCTTCTGTTGAGAAGACTTCTGCTGTATATTCAGCCCAGAGGCAGACAAAATATTATTAAATATTAAGATAACCTAACGTTGAAGCTTTTTCTTCTTAAAGTTTCACTGCGTCAACCCAGCTTTTCCAGCGTATAGTTTTATACAAGGACTCGTGCATGCGAAAGTCAGTAAGATGTGAAGACTTATTCATTAGAATGCAAGTCAAACACAAAGCTTTCCCTCAAAATTAGTGTCAAAATGCAAAGAAAAATACCCATATTCTTCATGCTTATATGAAAATCTTTCCAAGAAACCTTGACATTTTTGAGTAAAACAAAGAAACATAAAAAGACATGCAACAGAATGCCAACACTTAATTGAAAGGACAGAATTAAATATACAAACTGAAAGAAATTGACATCTGAAGGACTAATGTGTCAGATGTTTGGATGATAGTGACGTTCAGATGTTTGCAGTGCAAATCAGAGCATGTCAAGCATAATTTAGTGTGTGTCAATCAATCAATCCGGTGAGGTCAATGTGACCGGATCAGTGTTTATTATTACTCATTGTGATCTTCTTTGTGAGGTTAAGCTCAGGTGTCAAAGAAAACCCTCTCAATTGGACTTATCAAGGTTAATTAGAGAAGAACTGGAAAGAATGACTGTTCCACCAAGTATGTGATGGTAACCATATGGACAAAACAGAAATCATAAAGGTGACAAAGTCAAAGGTTTTTTTTTTTTTAAAAAGGAGGAAAATTCACCTACTTACTGTAAATCATCTAGATTTTTGCAAGTAAAACTAAAGAATATTTTGAGGAAAAACCTAAAGGCTTGAGCTTGAACTCAATGTTCCTGCTTGCTTTTGTCCTTCTAGATCATTCAAAAATTGAACGGAACGTTTGGAGGTCAGCTTAAAGTTCAAATAAGCAAACCAGACTGAGCTGAGAGGTCCAAACCTGAGCTTCATGAATTAAACTCTGACATCAAACAGACTCTGCACCAAAAATCTCATCCCAAAAGATGGAAAGGAACTCAAGACAATCCGGTGACAACTAGCACACATTACATCAAGTCGGAATCACAGGCAAAGAGATTTACTAGTGCAGTGTCAACTGTCTTTACACTGTGTTGCATCATACAGCTTAACAATGAGTCTTGATCTATGTGCAGATCACCTAATGCCACTCTCTCTCTCTCGAGACAGAGGTTAAGCCTCTCTCAGCAGGATGTGTGGAGGCACTTCAGCGCCGTCCACAGCGCTCGGTCAGGTTAATCGGATAATCCCATTCCTGTTTTGTGATCAAGAATGATCACAGGTTCAGTTGCGAGAACAATGACAAAATTAAAATGCACTACAATTACTACAAATATTTGCTATAATGTTTTTCAGAAAAGCCTCTTATGTTCAGTAAAACAGTACAGTAAAACAATAATATTGTGAAATATGTTTGTAATTTAAACTGTTTTGTAGTTTAATATATCATTTTTAATTGTAATGGAAAAGCAGAATTTTCAGCTGTCATTGCTTCATTTTTCAGTGTCACGTGATCCTTCAGAAATCATTTTAATTTGCTGATTTGGGGCTCAGTATTTTTTAATTTTTATTTTTATCAATGTTAAAAACCGTTTCTGCATCTTAATATTTTTTGTGGAAACTGATCATTTCTGACACTTGAATGACACTGAAGAAAAAAAAAAAAAAATCAACTTTGCCATCACAGAATGAATACAATTAAAAAAAAAAAAAAAAAAAAAAAAAAATTCTAATTAAAATGTATTTTACATTGCAATAATATTTCACAACATGAATGCCTTTACTGTTTTTTTTTTAACAAATAAATGCAGCCTGGGTAAGAATAAGAGATTCTTTGGCCTCACCATGGACTAAATATGATTATTATAAATGTGACCCTGGACCACAAAATCAGTCTTAAGTCGCTGGGGTATATTTGTAGCAATAGCCAAAAATACATTGTATGGGTCAAAATTGTTGATTTTTCTTTTATGCCAAAAATCATTAGGATATTAAGTAAAGATCATGTTCCATGAAGATATTTTGTAAATTTCCTACTGTAAATATGAAAAATTAATTTTTGTATTAATTAATTAATTTTAGTAATATGCATTGCTAAGAACTTCATTTGGACAACTTTCAAGGCGATTTTCTCAATATTTAGATTTTTTTGCACCCTCAGATTTCAGATTTTGAAATAGTTGGATCTCGGGCAAATATTGTCCTATCCTAACAAAAAAGCTTATTTATTCAGCTTTCAGATGATTTATAAATCTCGGAAAATTTCGGAAAATTGACCCTTATGACTGGTTTTGTGGTCAAGGGTCACATATGTACACTATTAAATACATTATTTTTTTCAGTAGATTTTGTCAAAAGAGTAGCTGTTGTGGTCTAACTGCACTCCACCCATGCTGCAAAAGTAAACAAGTTTAGATTAAGACACACATAGTGCATAAATAGTCACTCTTAAAGACATGACATCTGTTGCCGCCCATGTATTCTATTCGATTAATACGTTGAATGAATTAAATCAGCACTTCAGCATCTGGGGGTGTTTCCCTCAAGCTTCTGTAGAGTAATTAAATGAGAGAGGGGAGAGAAAGAAGAGAGACCAGAGGAGGTTGACATAGAGAGCGAGAGTGTGCGCATTCCTAGAGCTTAACTCTTATTAAATATTCAAGTCACGCAAAGTGGGTTAAAACCTCACACAGTACGCACATTCAGTTCTTCTCAGCGGCCACAAGCATTTGGGATTTGTGGCCAAATGCAGCTAATCTCAGCACACAATGTCCTGCATCGCTCTGTCTTCCTGCCAAAGTCTGGGCTATGGAAACAGCAGAGGTGAAACATACCCAAGACTCTCTGTTCTCACTCTACCACGGTAAAAGAACTGTTGAAAGATGGAGCTCAAGTTGAAATCAGATTAATAAAGTCAAGCTGAAGCGACGTTGCCAACATAATTTGCAGAAAAGTAGCTGAGTTGAAAAGTTACCTGAATGACTACTTGACTAAATATGTGGTTACATTAGCGAAATTTGGCAAAATTTTGCAGGTCACATTGGTTCATTGATGAGAAGCCCGTTCGTTTTGATGGCTTAAGGCTTGTTCCATTCATTATGTAAGGGTGATGTACAGTACATGTTCAACCGAACAAAAGTTCTGTTTGTTCAAAAGCTGACTTTACATCATCATGGATTCACAACCTGTCAAAATATAAATGTCAAAGTCAATGAGCAAGTCGTGTTAATTCAGTTTTGAGTAACTAGTATACAGATAATATCTCTAACTGTAGGTTTATTTCTGCATACAACCAGCCAATTACATTTAACTGAAAACTTGTCCACTAATTTTGAGAGCATGTCTGCATAGTACATTACAGTTTTCCATGAAAGTACTTCAATGGGCATCCTAACCAACAAACAGGTGTTTCTACTTTAATGTTTAAGGTGGTGAAGAGCCGCAAGCATGTAGAAGATTTGTGCTCCTCTCGCAAGTCTTTATCACTTCAAACAACACTCAGAGAAGATGAGTGAGCTAGGATTGTGGATATCCCTACTTCACGTGCAAGCTTCGTTCTTTATGAGGTGCAAAGCGGAGTATTATTTCTACTTCCTCATCCCCTCTCCTCCCTTTCCCTGGCTCAAGACTTCTTAAACCCAAAGAATAATACACATATAGAGATTTTATGATTTGAAAAGTGTAGGTGCAATTGACCAAACCCTGTTTTGGCTGCGAGTATTATTGCTGGAAGGCAACGTTGCCAGGTATGGTAAGGCTCAGTGCATGAAAACATAACATTTGGATGGGTTTTGTTCGAAGAAAGCAGCTGCTTTAACAGTTCCTTATTTAAGTCTACAGAGGAATAAAACCCTTAAACACTCTGAAATACCTCACACACGACTTATAGACTCTTCTCCTGAAAAACCAGCTACTTCACAAGATTAGCTTTTACAAAAAGCATGCTATGCTTCCATGCATCTTCATGACAAGCCTATTTCTCTACCCAGAATACTTGAGAAAACATCCTGCAATGCTCAAACAAACATTAAAAGTATGTAAAATTGCAAACCGTTAAAAAGTACCGAGGTCTCAAAAATCACTTGGTCCAGCATATGGTTATAAAATGCAAATTGGCTGTGCAGATACAGCATATGAATTCTCCAGTTGTTACACTAGCCACCCTGCCAAAGTGCTTTATCCTTACCAATTTCAGATCTCGTTTTCAATACTGACAGTTTTCAGCAGTTATCATTACTTATGAAACACAGTTACATCAAGTCACTTATGAAGGCAGCAGGTTGTCAGGGACCACTACTGTTTGCCGTGGGCCAGACAGTATTATACTTCATTAAAACAGCAAACATCATAAGCCTTCCTTTGCAGAAAGGATAAAAATGATGATGACTACATTCAGTTGGATTTGCATTTGTGATGAATAGAGAAACAAAATGTGGCCCTTTCCAAGGGCTTTTCTCTATTTTGTGTTTAATTTTTTGGATGATATACTTTAAGACCACAAATTGAAATTGAAACTATAAAAAAAACCCTAAAAGTTTTAGCTATTAATCTTAAGGTATTAAAAATTAAAAATCTGAATTTTTTTTATATTATTAATTTTGTTATATTAATTATAATGTATAATTTTAATTATATATTTTATATATAATATTATACAATTTTCCTTTATATTTTATATAATTTCATATATATTTTTCTTTTTCAAGAAAATGTGTTAACAGCATTTAACAATTAATTAAACACAGACCCTATTTTTTGCCCTTTGTTCTCATTAATTACTAGATTAAGAACCTAAAATGACTCAAATCTGTTACGAAACCTGAACATGCAAAAAAACAAAAAACAAACAAAAAAAAAAAAAACATATGGCATTAAGCTGCCATTAAAAGCTCAGCTGGATCCACTACAGTGATCTTTCCTAATTACCAGAGCTGTCCTCAGCATTGCTGTCGGCCTGTTGGACAAACAGGGCTGTTGTCCTTCAACATTCATTTGAAAGTGTTTTTGTGTCTTTGAGGAGCACTCTCTCTGAAGGCCGGCCAGGAGATGGTTTGCCCCAGGCAGGCCAATCACAGTTAAAGTGGGTTAGAACACAGACAGCGCCTTAATTATTCCGCCGCATTGATGGCCTCTGCAACCGTCACCTCACGCACAATCAGAGCCAATACCGGCAGAATGGACAGGAACTAATCTGGCCGATTTCAGCCCCGCTGCCATTGATTCATCCTTTCCAATTAGGTAATGGAGGACAATGGATAGCATGCCCGAGTCCAAGCGTTTATTGAGAACAGCGATGGCGATGACCTCCTTTGATCAATATAGAGTGCAAAGGCCTAGGACCATTCACTGCTGGCCAATGTCCAAGTCAACAACTAATAAATGTACTTTTCCTCAGCAATGACCTAGCGGCAGCCAAAAAGCACTATTCAACCACATGAATCATCTCTAGAAAAGCACATACTTAGAAGAAACAATAGACATTTTTACCAGTGATCCAATAAAATGACACAAACAGCTTTGAATCAACCAAAATAAACAGTCTTTTGAATTCTCGCAGCAGATGTGAATGGACCGGATGGACACTTGCGGTTTGTCTCAACATTGTTATTAGAGTCAAAAGCACAATCTAGGGACTTAAGAAATTAGTATATTTTGTGGTTTATAACTAGCTTGAAGTTAGGAATCAATGTTGAGGGAAAAAGCAGCATTGGTTTTATTGGTTGGTCAATTTATCTAGCCTATGTTCCACGTCAAGCTAACACCACAGACACATCCTAATCGGTACAACAATCGTTCTTACATTTCAACTACACAATAATGCCACTGTTGGAGGACTGCTTATTTAAAACGTATGAATATAAAATTGAAAATGCCTTGCCAAACCGTAAATAAGCATGCAGAATCAAGATTTGGCACGATTCTTTGTTGGATGCTCAAGACGTTTATCACCGCTTTTTAGAAATGGCAATGACTGGCTTATATTACAATTTTGGATCCATTGACTGTGAATATCCATAAATCTGAGTTGAAGGCATAATAGCAAAGGAGAGCTGAAAGATGGTGTCAAAAATATATTTTTCCCCACAACTACCTATTATCGACATGACAGGATTGCCAAAACCAGCAATTCCCTAGACAAAATATTATCTTCACACAATAGTGACATACCACAAAAACTCTCTCAAATGTGCAGCTATGTGAAAGAAAATACATTTGGAGACCGAGATCATTTGGCAGTTACAGCATCTTTCTAATGGTAGGATGGCAGTAGTCTAAAAAGTTAAGTCAAATGGGTTAAAAATGGGTTATTTTTATTTGAATAAAATGATTTCCATGTAACTTTGTATATGAGCCCTTACGGCTGTGCAGGGCTTGTGTTATGTTACTTTTTTCCCTTCTAAATACATTTATGCAATCCAAATATACTGTTCACAGATGTAACACATTTGAAAAAAGAGGGCTTTGTTCAGATTAAACTAGTATGCTATAAGAAATAGCCGATGTTACATTAAATATTTTTCAAATGTGTCCGTTCTTTCTTCCTGAAACACTATAAATTGTTGTAATAAAACCGCTAAGGAATCAGAATACTCAAGTGGAATTGGAATCATAACCAGAATCGTTAACTTCTTTATCATTCCCATCCCTAGTCACAAAGATACAAAAAAAGTGAAGGTGTCATTTTTTTAAAGTTAGCCAGAGGTCAGGCGCTGTCAATCAACATCTACATCATCATCCTCTCATTTGCCTCAGTAGGACTATAAATCCAGACACCAAGACAGTAGCCACCTACTATCTAGTCTAGATCACTCTAGCAGAGCCTTCCTTAGTGTGCTAAAGGTCTGAGCATATTAAAGTGCTTCAAGATAACTTTGTCAGAAGTTCTGCATATGACCCCTTATACTTTCAGTAGACAAACTCTAAATTACTTTAAACAGCAACAGGGAAAGAGAAATAAAAGAAAGTGGACAATTGTGAGTGAAAAACTCAAAATAGTGACCAGGGAATTTCATTGTAAGATGTAGTTCAAGCTCACATTTATCTTCCGCAGCTGGAAATGCTTGTCCTGCTCTAACTAAATTCAATAGCTCAATAGCTCTTCTCAATATACCCCTGGAGAAAGACAGAATTGGCCTTTGCAAGAATTGTATGAATGTTTCATTTTTCTATCTAAAGCTACAACTTATAAATCATATACCGCCCAATAATACCATGGATGGAATATAGGTGTTAACTGTACTTTGGTATTGTAATCACTACTAAAAATAAATCACAACTAACTGACAAGGAAGGAAGGAAGGAAGGAAGGAAGGAAGGAAGGAAGGAAAGAAAGAAAGAAAGAAAGAAAGAAAGAAAAAGAAAGAAAGAAAGAAAGAAAGAAAGAAAGAAAGAAAGAAAGAAAGAAAGACTTTCTAAAGTTAATGCCATTGATTCGTTATTTTATCAAATATTGACATTTTAGTATTGTGACATCCTAAATTACATTTACAGAAAAAACAAATAACTGCACAGATAACTTACACAGAGTTTAAATTACAGCGTAGCGTCTTTGCAGCATTTAACTTTATCTCAAACTAGCATCTTGATGTAGGCATTCAAGCTCAACAAGGAGTTTTACTTTCAACAAATATGTTTCCAAGTAACATTCTCCTGTGAATGTAACAGCATTACACAACAGGTTTCAGTTATAGTTTGGCCTGTTTCGACAGGCAGAACCCTTTGGCGATGATAATCAAGATGTTTCTTGTGTTGTTTTTCTTCCTTTATAAACACAATTATGAAAAGTAAGCCCTCCGTGGTGCGCAAATGTAAAAATCGCAGGAGAGACTGAAGGTTTTCTCAGGCCCAAACAGGGTGTAAAATGGGGATTTAACCTTTATTGGGAATCAAACTGTATACACTGAGTGTATGCCGCAATTTTTTTTTTCTAAAAACTCTTATATTGATTGGCATACAGGTATACGTATGCTTTCCATTATGTAAAAAGTGAATCCCTTTGGTTAAACAGAGTTGAAAAAGGCATAATTTGAAAGTACAGCAAATATTACTTAAAGGGTTCCTATTATGCTTTTTCAATTTTTGAATTTTAGTCAGTGTGTAGTGTGTATGTTTGGGCATAAATAGATCTACAAAGTTACAAATCTCAAAGTCCACTCCAAAGGGAGATATTTCGTTTTTAAAAAAATCCCTTTACAAGAACTACAACGAACGACTTGCTTGGACTACAAAGTTGTTTTCCTGTATTTGTGACATCACAAAGTGGCCCATTAGAATATCATTAAAATAAATCCCGCCTCCAGAAATTCGAATGGTTGGCGGGTGGGGAAAACGCTTGGAGCACTGCATGTTTCAAAATCGAAACCCGGTGCGGGTGTTTTTATATCACTGTATTTCTGGAGGAAACCGACTGACTTCAGAAAATTTTGAATGTCATTTTCATTTCATCTTGCATGTAATATCTGATAAAGCAGCGTTTGTGAGCGGAGCTCTGCTTTGTGTACAGCATTACCGGGGAAACCTCGCTCTCTCCTGCTCCAACAGCGCCTCCTGCTGGCAGAGAATGACTTTGCATATATATGCCGCCACAAAAAGTGTAACTCTGTGGGACTATGGTATAAATAAGTTCAACTGTATAACAGTTTCAATGCAATTCATGTTATGTTAGAATTAAAGAACTATAAACATAATACATATTACCGTTGCACTAGGGCTGGGCGATATGGCCAAAAAAAATTATCACGATAATTTTTTTCATATCAGTCAATATCGATAATTATCACGATAAATGTCAAATCTTTATTTCTTTCAAGTTTAAAGCCAGAATTTTGCTCCAAAGTGAAAGTTGTAGAAACCAGACCATTAATTTTCCTTAAAATAAATATCTAAATAGAAACATGTATTTCTTAGTTTCTGCATGTTCTAATGAGTGATATTGTTTCAAATCAAGAAACAGGTTTGGGTTGCCTGATAATATTAATAATAATAATAATAATATCACTTTTTTTGTCTCTTAGAAATGTACATTTGATAGTAGCTTGAGTTAGGATGCAAATTTTTGGTAAATTTTTATTCATTTTTAAAATCAGAAACAACTGTAAAAATTGTACCAACCTCAGTTTTATATGGTTAAATTCATTCTGACCAAGTGTTGTTTTTTTTTGTTTGTTTGTTTGTTTTTAAATTAAGCATTGTTCTCCCATAGTAGCATACATTTAAATCATGATAAACACAGTTAAAATAGCACAAATATAGCACCTCAATAGCATGGTAAAAATATAAATATGTTTTTTAGGTAAGTTAGCCGATTTGTATGAAAAACAGTAGTCTAAAAACATTCAGTATAAATGCACACATGCTATAGCTTAATCAGAAATACATACACTATAAATATATACCATTACTCTTGTAATAAAATTCAATGTGAATTTCCCACATTTCTGCCAAAATACCATGGTGCAGTGAGTGTTACTACAGTAAATGCATGATAAATGATGGCAATGTGTAGATTGAAAAGCCTTCTGACTGTCTCGTTGCACACAGTGTTTCTCCTGTTTGGCTTTAAACTAGTTTAAATCATAGAGACATTTGTGTTCATTGCTGAATGCAAGCGCTTCACACTGGATCTCACTCCTTTAGTGCTCGCGTGACAGAGTAAACACATCTGCTCTAGTGAGCACGCGCTGCGCGGCAGTTTGAACTTTGATCCGAGCGGATCCGTGGTCCGTGTGGCGTGATTCAAATGAGTCATGCTGTTTCGTTCCGCTTTTGGCGCATAAACATTATATCGAACATTTATCGAACTCTTCATATCGTTTTATCGCGGGAAATTATATCGCGATAATTATCGCCCAGTCCTACGTTGCACTTATCTGTACATAGTAAATGCAGTTATTTTTAAGCTGTTGTTAACATCCTATCTAAAACATGATTTAGCCAAAAAAAACAACAATAACGTTACCACTTTAATATGTCTTGCAATATCCATGCGTGCAAAGGTTCTGTGCGATCCTCTTGTTCAATATTCTCGGGGTCTGAATTGATATGGCAATATTGACGAACTTGCTGTTTTGGCAAGGGGCGGGGCCTTCGGAAGGCGGGCCTTCATCAAACCCGTAACTAATCGAGCCGTTTGTGCCAGGCTGGGGAGAGAGGTATTGTAATAATGTAAATTATGTGAAAAATAAGGTTATTTTCAAACCACCAAGCATAAGAGCATGTTCTAGTACACTTTGTAAAAGAGCATAATAGGACCCCTTTAAGCCAAGTCAAGCAGCTCCATCAAGACCAGACCCAAAAGTCAGGCAATCCTGGCCAATGGATGATTAAAGCATTTGAACAGAGCTTAAACTATAATATTAACCAACGACAACCGTTACACGAGCTGAAACCAAACCCTGTGAAAAGCCATGTGCCTCTGTGGGCTCTGAGGTTATAGATTTCAGAGGGAGCTACTTTTTCAAACAGATCTTTCCGCTATAAATCAGATACGCTCTAAGTAAGACAAATAACTCTTCAGTGCTCTTTATGCTGCACAGACACCATCCAATTTAACTTGAGATACTTCAAAGTGACTGGAACATTGACTCGAACGTGCCCGCTTGGTTGAATCAAGGAATGGAAAAATCTGCAGCCAGCCACAGCGCTGGTCAAGCCATCAGCAGCAGCAGGATATGCAGGATTTGTGTTGTTCACTCAAAAGTAAATATCCTATTCATACAAAGCAAGACAATCTTTAATGGCTGGCTTCCAGATGAGATCATGGTTAATCAGACAAATGCAATGGAAGTATGAATGCAGAACTGAGAGATAATTACCGCAATTCATTTATAATGGAGCTGATAATGTGCTCTTAGACAATGTGCAGCAGATGTGGATGATTAATTTTAACGTTAACTGTGAAATGAACATTTCACCCAAGAAGGCAAGATTATGTGATAATTATAGTTGAATATATTGACTGACAAGGCTTGAAATAAGTAGGCTTAAAATAACAAATATGAAGCCTGGATCATGTCAGAAGATGTGAAAGGCATTGCAATTTTAGGATTAAGACATTTTAAACTCTGTCTACCACCCAAACCCAGTCCAAAACTCAAGTCGCGCACCCACTGTAAGATATGGCAAATATCACATAGTTGGCACAGTGCAGTCTCAATCTCTGTCCGGCACGGGTAAAATAAGGTGACAGGGAAGAGAAGAAATTGCTGAATAAAGTCGTTATTTCTGTTTTCTTTGCACACAAAAAGTGTTCTTGTAGCTTCATAACATTACGGTTGAAGCGCTGATGTCACATGGACTATTTTAATGACGTCCTAACTACCTTTCTTGGCCTTGAATGTGTCAATTGTGTTGCTGTCTCTCCGATTTCATTATCTTAATTTGTGTTCCAAAGATGAACAAAGGTCTTAATGGGTTTGGAGCAACATGAGGGTGAGTAATTAATGACAGAATATTCATTTTTGTGGGAACTATCCCTTTAATTTCCAAAGGATAAATTCAAGCCCACCCTATAATTTTAATATCTTGTTTTGGTCTTGAACAACAGTTTTGAACAAGTCTGTTGAGTGAAAGGTCGCCCATAATATACTCAAATAATGCTCAAAAAATCCTTACTCATCACCACCAACTAGAATAACCTACAGAAAGAGTCATGGAATGAACTGGCAAACAAAATGAACAGCATTTTTTGGTGCATTGAAAAGATTCAAGTCAAAGCAAAGAATAAAATCCCCTATTTAATGCTCTTCTGGGAGTAGGTTGAAAAATTGAGGTAATAGACGCAATCACACCCAGAGAAGTTTGGCCCTTCAGTGGAGATGACTACAATTCAGAATCAATTTTGTTTGGGATCGACTCCCAGCCCTAGTTCCACTCCAAAAAACACGCTGAAAATACCACTTTATTGCCTCCTGACGACATCAGCAGAAGATACCGAGGATGCAACAGGGATAAACCGAAGAATTCAAGGTCAGTGCAATGTGGTTGGAAAGAAACCACCCAGTTCTTAAGCTCCATTTGAGCATGGGCATCACTAAGCAACGCCCAATGGAAACATGTCCTCTTGGGCTTGTGAGACCAAAGTCATCTTTCTTTTCTTAACAAGAAAAGATTTTTGGCTAATTGCCTTTTGAATCTAGGAGCAAGATGTGATTACATTTCAATCTAAGCTCATGATTACCAGAGATCTCTGTTTTTTCTCATGTCAAGCCATTACTGTGCAATTAAAGATAGATTTCGCCAGCAAACATTTGAGGGCAGGAGACTGCCAATTCATCTTACTACAGACAACCAGTATTAATCACAGAGACAATTAACACACCCACATACATACACAAACACAAACCGTTCCCCAGACACAGTGCGCGGGAAAGATGCCTTTCCCAGACACATTACGTTTGTGTGCCATTTAGGGCTGGAAAGTAGATGCTACAAGCAACAGATGATGTCATTTTGTGGCAATCTGCAAACAATACATACATAAAAAACTACATCTGCCGAGCTCTTCATCAGTGGTTCTTGTAATAAATGTGAAAAGTGCTTCAGCAGTCCACGATATGAACTGGTAATGCTGTAATATGACACAAAATGCTTTAAGATGTGACTCGAGACAGAAAAATCCATTGCTGTCCATAACAGACAAACTGCATTACCAGGAAGCAACATCTCATCTTGACGGAGTGACTTCTATTACTGCATTAGATGTTTGGATGATGTACTTCCTGACCTTTAGAAACACGAGCGAGCCAGAGCCTGGCCTAGCTGTGTGCAAGCTCAGATCCTGATCTCAAAACTTCCTGACCCTCTTCCTTTGTCTTCTTGCCATTCCTGTACTCGCTCTACAAGTCATGAATGAAAGTAGCAAAAAATGAAAAAATTATAAAATAAAAACGAAAGAATTTAAATAAAAAAAGATGATACAGATAATTATTTTATGTTATGGCCAATAAAAGATAAATGAAATTCTATACTAATTCTAAAAAAAAAAAAAAAAAAAAAAAAAAAAATCTAAATCAATATATGAGACTGTGACCAAGATGACCAAGTTCAATGTGTTTAGTCTTTATACCAAAACATTTCAATTGTTTGCGCTCCCAGACAGAGGAGGATCATGGGAAATTGTGCAAAAAATCTTGTGTAATGTTGAACCTCACCAAAGGTTCAACAAAATCAATCACAGACAGTGACAGACCAGCACAACTGAGAGTTTCCAAACAGTTCCTTTATTTAAGCCCTTGATGAGAAGATGGAAACTTTGAAGTTCTTGTGTTTGTCTCTCTGATGAGAACCACTGACATGGGCCTCAAACTTTTATAGCAGTCAATCACGCAAAAGCAAACATCTTCGATAAGCCGAGGAGGGTCCGCATCATTTGAAACGGTTTTAATTAAACATGTTGACATTTTCATCATGTTGGCAGTGAAGCCTGTGGGCTACATCTGGTGGTCCAGACTCCTTATGAGGATCTACTTATTGATTATGTAAAGATCCCCACCAAGTCATCAAGGGCGTTTCTTCAGTGCTTAGTTTGTTATTCTTTAGACACTAAATCTAAGCACGCTTTCAGACCCAGCTAGAGTCATTGATTAATAAAACTACATTAATCTGAGATATTCAGTAGAAGCAAGAACGTTGAATTACACTTAATAGTGCGGCAGGATCTGTGGCCAACCTGTCAAAAAGACACATGGATTCTCTCAAAAGCTAAATTTCCTTTGAGACCCAAAAATAAACCTCCACTAACTCCCCCATCCAGGAAAGGAAGACCCCACTCTGTCTGACGTCCCACTGGGTAAAGCAAACAGTGCGAGAGTTCAAGAGCAAGGGAAAACTTCCCGTAGTTCCGTTTACTCAAGATCAATGCCCTGCAACCTACACAATACACAAAAGCGGCTCTTTATCTGGAGAAATGTCTGACTGGACATCTTTTCACAGTAAAAGATTATGGATATAAAGCACGACAACTTTCCATTTGGTTTTATGACTGGTATTATAACTAATACTAAGTGTAAGTGTGAAAATTGGCAGGCTAAACCTAATAAACGCCTTTTCTTCAGTGTTCAGGGCAAACAGTGGATGTTGGTATAGTATTCGATACGGATGTCAAAAGTAAGTCAGCACTAAAACAATAAAAATGTAATGATCAACGGTCAAGCTAGTCTTGGTTTGAATATGTCAAGCCAACCTCAATGCAAATAATGGTGTGTGTCTATAACGAATATTACAATAATCTCCAGGAAGAGCACAAATACTTCAATCACTGTTTACTTCATTTTTAATCTTTGATCTATTGTTTTCCTTGTTCTAATGCTTGTAATTTGTTTCTTTGATCTTTATTGTATTACTGACTCTTTTTGTAAAAAATAAATAAAAAATAAACACTCAAAGCAACGTTTTTCCTTTAATGAGTTATAATTAAGGGCTAAATATATAGTTATGGTCAGTAAGACTTTTGTCCAAAGTTTAGGGTCAGAACGATTTTAATTAATCCTTAATTTTTAATCAATACATTTAAGATTTTATATTTTACATTGTTACAAAAAAAAATAAAAATAAAAACCTGTATCAAATAAATACCATTCTTTAGAACTTTCTATTCATCAAAGAATCCTGAAAAAAAATGCAATGTTTCCGCAAAAGTAAAGCAGTACAATTCTTTTCAACATTAATATTAAGAAATGTTTCTTGAGCACCAATGCTGGGCAACGATTAATCGCATCCAAAATAAAAGTTTTGTGTACATAATATATGTGTGTGTACTGTGTGTATTTATTATGTATATATAAATACACACACATGCATGTATTTATTTAAGAAAAATATGTTGTTTATATATTAAATACATTTATATTTAATATAAATTATATGAATATAAATATATACATGTAAATATATGTAAATATTTTTTAAATGTATACTGTATATGTGTCTTTATATGTACATAATAAATATATACAGTACACACACATATATAAACAAAAACTTATTTTGGATGCGATTAATCGTTGCCCAGCATAAATAAATATATATATTTATATATTTGAAATTGAACCTGGGCTTCCATACCACCTCAGCAGTGCCACAAACTGATCACCTCCATGCCACGCCGAATTGAGGCAGTAATTAAAGCAAAAGGAGCCCCTACCAAGTATTGAGTACATATACAGTAAATGAACATACTTTCCAGAAGGCCAACAATTCACTAAAAATGTTTTTTTTATTGGTCTTATGAAGTATTCTAATTTGTTGAGATAGTGAATTGATGGGTTTTTGTTAAATGTTAGCCAAAATCATCACAATTAAAAGAACCAAAGACTTAAACTACTTCAGTCTGTGTGCACTGAATTTATTTAATACACGAGTTTCACAATTTGAGTTAAATTATTGAAATAAATGAACTTTTCCATGACATTCTAATTTATTGAGACGCACCTGTATACACACATACATACATACATACATACATATATATATATATACATACATATATATATATATATATATATATATATATATATATATATATAAAAAACACTCTTATATACAAGAGAAGGTTTGATTATTATTTAGGTTCTTTTTTCCTCTTTTCAAAACTGGTATCAAAACTTGTGTAATTTCACTAGTATTGGTGTGGACTACTAAAATTACAATGTTCTGACAACCCTAATCCAGTCTGTCCCATAAAATACCCCACAAATGCTCTTCCCTGCCATATTGCTGTTGATGTCAGAGCTAGATATGTTTGTATGCATTACAGTGATGACAGAAGAGATAACTTGGAAGTAGGACAACATGAACGTTGCTCCAAAAGCAATGACTCAACCACCAAGATGTTCTTTGCGATTACTCACAGCTAAAGGAAGCCTCCGTGACAGCTGCTGGATTTGATTTGCTCTCATTTCTACCGAAATTTTAACAAAACTAAAAAAAGAACAGACATCTCAGTGCAGGCAATCTTAGTCTCCTCAGAGACTGATATTAGTATCGCAGATCACATACTGAAAAAAGAAGTTTGATGTCTGCTGGATGTTGAAAGACTGAAAACTGATGACAAACAGCAAGCGTTGCTTTAGACGTTCAGATGTGTCCTCCATGGGACCAATTAACAACTTCTCGGTGCCAGGCTGAGCGAAGCCACATGCAGACAGCTAGCAAGAGGGCACACAAATTTATTTCTATATATTAAGCTCTAAATCTGGATTGTCATTGGTTATTCAATGTTACAGACATGGCACATTTATTAAAAAAAAAAAAAAAAAAAAAAAAAAAAAAATTAAGAATACAAATTAAAGGGATAGTTCACCCAAAAATAAAAATTCTGTCATCATTTACTCACCCTAAAGCTGTTCCAAACCTGTATGATATTCTTTCTTCTGTTGAACACAAAAGAAGATACTATCAAGTAGGGCTGCACGATATATCGTTTCAGCATCGATATCGCGATGTGCGCATCCGCGATAGTCACATCGCAGGATGTGCGATGTTTAGTAGGCCTGATCATTATATTTATACTGATCGTTTTCTTTGCTCACACACAGACACCGTGTCTACTCCGGAGGCGACAGCTGCACAGAGATACCCATTTTTAAATAAATTGAGTAGCAGAGCTACTGCAAGCGATTTTCAGTGCTGGAAATCCATTTATCCTTTGTTGAAACTTCCGCGTCGTCGAGGAGAACACATCACGGATGTTTAGCAACGGCAGGAGCCAGGAAAGCGCAAGCTCCCGAGCGCTTTGGAAAGGAGGAGGAAGTGGCGCGGCGGGAGTTTTCCACGCGTTTGCAGATGCACCATGTGAACGGCCCCAAAGTCTTTCTACACTGGATGCGACAAAGCGACCATTGCCAATCGTGTCAACTTTGTGTCAGTACGTCATAAATAGAGCGAGGCATATCAGTTTACTGGCGGGGATTCGTCGTGTCGCGCCGCATCCAGTGTAGTTCGACACATATGCGCGAAACCGTGTCAAAATGCATGTCTCCAAGTATCCTTGTAAAAAAACAAAAACAGTTGCTTATGTCTTAGGTAAACAATTGAGAAAGAAAGAGGATAACAATAACAGCAGTTTAATGTCTCTGTTGCTTTCTGTGTCATAATCAAACAACAAAACAGAGAAAAATCACTTTTGTAGCTTTAACACAGATTTATTAGATTTAATTTATACAATGAAGACTGTATTATGCAGTGTTATTTTACATTTTATTATTCAATTTCTGCACCTGAATACTGTTGGACTTGCCTTAAAAATACAAAGCACTGTTTATTTCATTTGTATCTTTGTTCTATTATATTTATCTATGCTTGTAAATTGTTTATTTCCTATGCTGATTTACTCACCTACAAAATCAATATTTTTTTCTCTCCAAATAGAGCTATTCAAGTCATTTGGTGTTTTTTTTTTTGTTGTTGTTGTTTTTGTTTTTTTTCATATCGCAATATATATCGCAGAAAAACAAAATATCGCAATGTGAGTTTTTTCCAATATCGTGCAGCCCTACTATCAAGAATGTTGGTAACCAAACAGTTGCTGGTAG
Organism: Spinibarbus caldwelli; assembly: GCA_039654775.1. Lineage (NCBI taxonomy): Eukaryota > Metazoa > Chordata > Actinopteri > Cypriniformes > Cyprinidae > Spinibarbus > Spinibarbus caldwelli. Next base: position 8,177,799 of record CM077238.1, on the reverse strand, counting down.
CCATTGACATCCATAGTATGGGGGAAAAAATACAATGGAAGTCAATGGCTACCAGCACCTGTCTGGTTAGCAACATTCTTCAAAACATCTGTGTTTAACAGAAGAAAGAAATTTGATGGCGGTTGAGTAAATGATGGCAAAGCGTTCATTCTCTTTAAACTATTTTAAAAGAATAATTTAATATTATTAATCTTAATTTTCTCCTCTGCCACAGTTCTCAAATCTCATTCGTCAATGACGTCAAACTTTACAGGTTCTCGCATGTCTCATGACCGTCATGGTAAATTTGAATTTAATGCAAGTTGAATGAGATTTGAGAACAGTAACAAACGGGAAAAAAAAAAAAAAAATTAAATTTCAGCCATTTTCACACAAAGCCATCATATGGATTTAGAGGACATGTGGGCTTCTTTTATGACATTTTCATCATGCTTTTATTGTCCTTCAGTAACCACTGGCTTTCAAAAGAACAGCTAAACGTTTGTGACAAAACTTTTTTTACTGTGGAAGAAAGCAGTCATACAAATTTGGACAGCCTTGAAGGTGGGCAAATGATGAGAGAATTTTAATTTGGGGGTAAATTATCCATTTGAAGTAGTCAAATAGACAACTCAAATCACAAATTATTATATTAAAATAAATAAAACATCTATTTACAAGAACTAGACTGCTGGTACCTAAGAACATTCTGTGTTAATCAAACTATTCAGACTTTAGATCATTTTCTAAAGCCTTTATTACTAAATAGCAGAATCTAATCCTTCTATCCCCTTGATCTCTGTAAGAAACCAAACGGACACTGCCCATCTGGCATGATGTCAGATATGGAAAGCAGACGGCTCACATGCCCTAGTTTGCTTACATGAGGCTGGCAAAGTCATCTCTAGCTTGCAAAGCCGGCCACAGGATTGCTGAATCAAAGGTAATAGCAATGATAAGATCAGTGTAGAGAGAGGACCGTGGAACTGAACCCTTAGAGAAATGAAAGCTTTACTGAGTCTGAGCCAAAAACAACATCATTTGTTGACTTTGCATAAATGCATTATAAGATTTGTGCAAATATTTAAAGATCTAAAAAGAGAAAGAAAGAGGGAATGCCTGTTGGATTGCTGAAAGTCTCAGTAAAATGATTTCCATTTCACTGAGATTTACAGTAGCTCAACTGAATCACATGCTATGCTTACTTTAAGTGCAACAATTAAAAAAAAGATACTGTTTCATATGATCTTTAACAATTCAATGCATTTTTATTACAGTGAACATATATATTTTCTCATTTGAGGAAATTCATATTTAAAACATACATACATAATGGATAACTAATATACATATTACAAATACTAATATGATATTATATAATTTTAATATTATTTTAGTTTTTATTTTAAACTTTTAAATGAAAATATCATGCAAAGCTATTATATACACATACAAAAATGTATAGATTTTTTTTTCCAAAAATGAAATTAAAACTATTATATAGGCCTACATACAACAAAAATGTATAGATTTTTTCAAAAATGATATTAAAACTAATCTACATATTGTAACAATTTAATACACTTATATATAATAAACTTATAAAAACATGTTATATAACTTTATATTATGTATATTGTTTTTTTTTTTTTATCTTTAACGGTGTTACATTGAATTTTTTAAATATAAATCCCCCCCCCCCCCCAAAACACATTTTAAATATTATATAGTTTTATATAACATATAGATTTTTTTTTCAATTTTTAAAGAAAAATTAGTGCTGTCAAACGATTAATCACATACACAATAAAAGTTTTTATTTACATAATATGTGTTTGTACTGTGTATATTTATTATGTATACATAAATACACACTCTTACAGTATATATTTTGAAAATATTTACATGTATTTACATATATTTATATATTGTATATTATATATAAATATAATTAATATACAAATATAACATTTTTCTTAAATATATACATGCATGTGTGTGTATTTATATACATAATAAATATACACAGTACACACACATGTATTATTTAAACAAAAACTTTTATTTTGGATGCAGTTAATCAGGATTAATCATTTGACAGCACTAATAAAAATATAATTGAGCGCTATTTTAATACATCACTTTTTTTGACATTTTTACAACTACAATCTTAATTAGAGAAAAGTTGGTTGTAAAGAAAATGCATTAAATAGTTAATACCATATTTTACATTTCAGAAGAATATTGCACATCCAATATGTAATCCCTACAATAGTTGAAGTAGTACAAGCATGTCACATGCATGACAACAGATTATCAATAACAACAGAAACACCTAAAGCACCTAAATACACCCAAATAATGCTCTGGTCTTCAGCTGGGGACGTCTCTCCCAGCGCGTACACATTTGCAGTGCTGATTAGATTGATTCTGACAGGTTGATACACAAAGGCACTGCATCTACTCTCTGCCCAAATAAAAAAAAAAAACGAGGACTTCTTTGTTCATCTGAGCCAACAGGCAACACAAGCGAGGCTTATTTCTCATCAGTGAGCGCTAATGGTGTGCACAGGCGGAAGAGTGAATAGAGACCACACAGATCTCCACCAAGCACAAAAGCTGCTTGGCCAGGTCATGTCCCAGCTTCCTCTGCAGGCATAGAAGCTACACAGGAGACACTAGAAGGTAGACCAAAGAAAAAAAGAGGCTTGCTTTATTTTTTAAGTGCACTATAGCATCCTCTTTAGACGCTAGCAACAGGGGGGTTTTGTGCTTCAAATGGATCAGACGCTTTACTGACACAGCACCCCCCACAATCCACAGGCCACTGCTAATCCTATTAAAATGAAGGCAGGCCGGCACAGGACAGGAACACCGCATTAGATCCATCAAAAACATTAGCTCTAAATCAAAACTCATGTCTCTGGCCATTACCAATCTAGTGAAATGAAAGGAAATGATTTGAGATCTTTGTGTAATGATGAAGCCATAACATTACATCCACATTTTGTGGAAAAGCTTCCAACTAAACATCCCCTGAAGCAAGAGCAAACTAACTCGCATCCATCTTTCTGTTGTTACAGCCAAGTTTTGTTGTTCATTCTTTTACAAGTTCACTCTCATCTGTAATGTAATTTCTGAGAGTGTTTGTAGTATTGCGACTTCGATTTGAACTGTGATATATGTACATCTAAAATTTTCTGCTGCTTAGATAAAGCTTGAAAAAGGGCAAAAACACACACACACACTGAAACTGCAGCTCTCATATTGAGCGGTCCAAAAAAAAAAAACTACCAATGTGAATTTGTGGTCTATTTTAGTTTATGTATTTATTTATTTATGATTTATGTATTTATTTATTATTTAATCGACATCAAACTGAGAATTTAATAAAATGCTCATTTATTTATTGTAATATAATGCTGAATAACAACAATGCAAAGCTAAATGACGGCGAAGAAACTGACCAAACATGCAAAATAATACTAATAATAATAAAAATAATTATTTATTATTCTTAGCATTCTTGGAGTAAAGAGTAAAACAGACACAGGTTGTAAGTTAATTTTTGGTCCATATTAATTGTTTGTATGTTTTTATTTATTTAATGTCAAAGTTGACTGCAAAATTAATAAAATGCCTATTTACGTATTGTAACAGAATGCTGCAAAAATGAAGGTGAAGAAATTGACCAAAAATTTATTACTATATTATTCTAACATGCAAAATAATAATAAAATAATAATGTATTACTCATTTTCCTAGTATTCTTATTTGTTAAGATTATTTTATGTTATTCAAATATATGTTATTCAAATATTTTAATTAATACAAAAATAATTGTATATTTAATTTCATTTCATTTCAATTTTTCAATCATTCATTTAATTTACTTTTCCCCAGTTGATTTTGTAACCCTAGTTTTTAGGGCAAAGGTAAGAACAGGAATTCAGTAAAGCGCATACAGTTTATACGTGGGTATAACTCTACCTTAATTAGTGACTAATGTGATTAGTTCGATAACTGAAGGGGGCAGGGAGAAGGCGGCCAAAATAATGAATCTAGACAGATAATCTGTTGGGTTTTAATTAAATGACAGCCACAAAGACGCAGTGCGATTGCAGAGGTAGCCATGCGATCCTACAGCGCGTCCAATAAAGTTAATCTGCGCTGCTGTCTTCTACTGTGCAGTAAACCTGCTGTACATATGGCCTCCCTCTTTCAGTGCTGATTACGGCCTGTCTGATTTAGAAGGCCTGAAAGGCCATCAGCTGTGACCAACAGCCCATTTTAGAGCCCCATGGGCAGCAATGGGTCAGGCCGCACTGGCCTGCAGTTCATTTCGGCCCACACATCACAAACGACAATCATCTGCCCTGGCAATCACAGAGAGAAGCTGCTCCCTCAGAGAGCCAATAGAGTGGGACGACAGCCATCCAATCTCAGGCTGTTCTGACAGCGCTTCACTTCAGTAATCAAGCTGGAGGGACAGAGAGAGAGAGAGAGAGAGAGAGAGACAGAGGCCCCCTCTGCTTACCAAACGATCGAGAAGAGAAGGGAAAAACCTCGGCTTGCTCCCAATCCCAAGACTTCAGTCTAGACGCCATCTGGACAATGGACATGGTTATCAAGAGGCACCTGCATGATTTAAGTACTTTATTAAAGTAAAAATAATACATTTACAGTAAATATGATGATGATAGTTTGCTCCAATGTCTGATGTCAAAGTAGTATTTGGCAAATGATTAAAACATACTTTTTGAGCTTAAACTATTAAAATGAAAGAGCTTTGATGTGATGTTTAATAACGGTTTTCTATTAGTCATATATATATATATATACACATATATATATATATACACACACATACACTGAGATGATAATGCTTTAATTCTATTAAGAATAATATAAACAAATAAAAAAACAGAGAGAATACTAGAATACTACAAGTGAATTTTTTTTTTTCATTTTTAGAACATATATATATATATATATATATATATATTAGTGCTGTCAATCGATTAAAAAATTTAATCGCGTTAATCACAGTCCTGGACTGTGATTAATCATGATTAATCGCAAATTTAAAATACTAGGATTTACCTGTAAATGTGTTGAAATGAAATGCATGACAGATTAGTTTAAGGAAACAGAACCTTTCACACCTCCGCCAGGTATGAGACATAATCCTTATTATTCTTTTATCATTATTCATTTGTTTTTATTTAGCCATTATCAGCCTTTATACTGGTAATAAAACATTTACCAAGCCACATCGCTTCAATCCCAGTATACATTTACCCAACTATTATCAAAAGTATTTCCAAATAAATATTACAACATTTTCTTGCGACCTCACGTGAAGTATTGACAAAATGCATTATGAAGAAGAATTGGACCTGTTCTGCAGGTGCATTAGCGCTAACATTAGCATCATGCTTCATTAGACAATTTATGAGATTAATAGTACACTTTTACTCAGAACTCACTTTAAACCACCATCGAGTGTTTGTAATAACTTCCTTTTACGATCACATGTGGAATTTGGTTGTTTACTGTTGTTAAAATATGCTCTTTATAGCCTTTTATATCGCTGCATAAATTAGCATTTCAGATGTACACATTCATCTCAAGAAAATCACATACAAACCATATCCTATCGTAATCGTGTGTTTATTATCTTATATAATCTATAGTGGCTGTTGTCATGTTTATTTCTGCTGTGTAAAACCCTTAACATGTATGCTCTGGCTGAAACTCACGTTGTTTGTGATGTTACAGCCGCCTCTCCGTTCTTAAGTGGCCAAGGATACATTCCGACATTCGTAAAAGGATCTATTTTCATTTTTATTTGTCTATATACACTTTGGGCGGCCGCTGTACATTATAAAAGTAACGTTAGCCCAAAAACCCGCGGCTCTGTAATATTTCCCGCGACTGTATTTTCAAAATAGCACACGGCCAATTGTGCCGTTACCCTGGCAACACTGGTTCACTGTGACCTCATCACACACTGATAGATAACCTTCCGCGCTGCGATGACGGGAAGAAGTTGGGGTCAAACATTATCAGATGATTAATTTGCGTTAAAAAAATATTAACGCGTTAAATTTTTTTGATTAATCGCATGCGTTAACGCGTTAACGTTGACACCCCTAATATATATATATATATATATATATATATATTTATATATATATATATTTTAAAATAATACCCTAATAGCATATATTTATATATGTGTGTATGTTTATTTTTTTATATAGTAATTTTGAATTGAGTCTGAAAGGTGCTTTTCTTTCAGTCCCTATGATTTTGACGTTACAAAGGATATATGATTAGTTACAGAAATTTATTTGTATAGCTGTGCCCTTTTGAAAATATAGCAATGATACTTTGCATCCATGTATTGATATTTGTCAAACATACATACATATACATATACATATATAAATAAAGCAGGTCGTCTAAACAAATGCAACCTCTTAAAAAATAAATAAAAAACCCCGCTATTCTGAAGTTGTTTCTATGCACAAAAGTTTGAGAGAGACTAAAACTGATGTTTTAAATTCATTCTGATTATATCATGAGATAGCTGGAGATACCAGTACTATTTAGGCCAAGTACCTTTGCTGAACATTTCTTCTGCATTGGTATTTCTGTCAGACACATACAGAATGGTGTTTTTCACTCAGTTTAAACCCCGGACACAGCAGGACTGCAGTAAATTGAAGAAATGGTTGGTCTGAGGTTACAGCCTTGAGAAAGTTCACCTTACGAGGTCATGGCCATAGTAATTGTTAGTCAGATTACTCAGTGGGAGACACCAAAACGCCACTCACTTATGCCAACTACAGTAGAGCGGGTTGTGTTTAATAGTGTTTGTGGTTTGTCAGAAGGCCGCTGACCCAGAACTCAGGGGTTAGAATACGTCACAGAGAGAATGGTCCAAGAGGAGCCTCTCAGAGAACAGAAACGTCTATACATTCCTCAACTTTTAACAATCCATTGCGAATCCAGTTGTTCCTGAGGGCATATATTAATAAAATGTGTAACTTTAATGCTTTGGATAAAAGCATCTGCCAAATGCACAAATTCAAATGTAAAATTTTGTGCTGCACTGTTGGAAAATAACTGATTTGAACAAATTATTTAAATATTTAAGTGAAACAATGTGGTAATTTAATTGTGATGTCTTTGAGCCAATGGTTAAGTTAAAACTACAATTTAAATAGTAAAATTTTGTTTCAACAACATGATTTATTTATGTTTCAAACCCTCAAAGTTAACTTTGTTACACTAACCCATGACAGATAAATTGAGAAAATGTATTATACATTAATATCTGACAATAGTTTTAATAGTAGTCATAAACAAATTATTCACCATTGGCTGCTGTGGCGAAAAGTTAATTTATTAGTTTTAATACTAATTTACTAATTTCATTGTTTTAATACTATTTTTACATTAAATTAATCAAATGTATAATTTTATATCTAATATAATAACTTAGCTGTTTTTTTTCTTTGCATATTTGTGATACACACAATACCATATAGAGAAAAAAAAAACATATAGAAAAACAAAACTAAAATTCCACTTAGGTTGTCATTAAACATGCATTACAGCAGATCTTTTCTTTAGTAGGCTGTATGTTGGAGTCGATTTTACGTCGCTTACACTTTCGATTTATGCTACTTAACACTGTGTTTCCTAATAAAGTTACCAGCCAGCTGGTTACAGGTTCAGTTACAATTGACTAGAATTTGCTGCTGTAAGACAGTGTTCATTCTGGGCTCTGATTCCATCTATACACTCAGTCAATGACAGACTACTGTCACGGCATTATGAACTTAAAGCAAAAACATGTATAATGCCGTAAAGTGAATGCAGCTGTTTCAAAAGCAGCTTTAACTCAAATGGCACAGGTGGCTGTTCAATCTGGTGTTTTATTTTATGACATCTCTACTCAAACCAAAAGATGAGGCAATATGTTTCCCCCATTCTGGATGTGCCAAAATACTCCCTGAAGTTATATGACTTAACCCACAGCTTGAAGTCTCTTAAACTCGCAGGCCACTGGCACGCACTTGGAGAAGTTTTGCACTGTCTGTGCATAAAAATTGATGAGCCTCAGTTTTAATCTCATCCCAAAACCAATGACAGAAGTTCTAAGTATAGAAGTCAACCATTTACAAGTCTCGCAAGGAAACACACTGCACTAATTAAAAAGAAAACACAACAGACTAACAAACAAAGTGTCTCTACGGTGAAGCATGAACAGACACATTCCGCTTGACCACAATATGCCAATGATCCAACGCCTTCTCGCAAGATACTCTTTGAGTCAATGGCATAATCACAGTCATCTGGAATGCTGATGTCTACATCACACTCCCCATGAATCGTCCTCAAACAAAAGTACAGAAGAGAAAAAAAAAGAAACACCCACAATGCCTTGCAAACATGACCATCTGGACTGAGCTGCTGAAGGATTAAAAGAGGGCCATGTAGGGGTGGTGCGAGCTGTAGAGTGTCTCTCGCTCTAATTTTTCTCTCTCTGAGATAATTACAGGGTACCGCTGGGATGGACTGATTGAGGAGAGAGATGCTCCGAGTCTGGGTTGCCGCCCTTGGTTCTCGACATCACCACAGAGCCAAAGTGTGCGGTCGGATCCACAGGGTGGACACTCCAGCAGCGCCTGAGAAGAACAGAGCCAGACAGCACCACAAAACCCAAACCAACAGCGCAGGCTATTTAAAGCGCACAGCAGCTCATCCCTGCAGCCTCAGCTAAACAGGCTTGGAAACTAAACTACCAGCAGAACCACTCGGAAAATTGTTTAATGGAGAAGAGTCAGTGGGGAGGTTTAATATGACATCCAGTTCTTACAGTGTAAAGCTAAAAGCACCAAAGAGATGCTGCTTTCAAACATCCTTGCGAAACATATTTTAAGGCAATATAGAAGCAGAATTTACAGTATTCACATTCTTAAAGGCAATATGAACTGTTAACAACCCATTTATTGCATTATGAAATAGGCTAGTTAACGTTTTTATTATTATATATATCAATCTGTAAGATAACAGAAAAATTACTGGCAGCTTATTATCCGGTAATTCTAAAACAGTGCAATGTAAAATTCTAAATACTGGTGAAACATCTTAAAAAATAAATTCAGAAAAAGTCCTTCAAATTATACAGTACATTTTACCATATTTTTAGAGATGTTTTTAGAGTGTATAAATTTAATATAATAGTTTTATTATATATATATTTTTTTTTTTTTATGAAAAATACATTAAAATCTAAACAAATTTATGAAAGAAAATACATGGATGTATATTTATGTTTAGAATTTTATAAATATACACACACGGACAGTCGGACACATTAAAAACAGTTTTATTCATGAATGCAATTTCATGCTGCTTGAAGTACTCAAAACCTAATGCTATTTGACTTCAAAAATGAATTTAAAAATAATAAGTATATCTATTCATCCAATTCAAACCCTTCTTGTTTCCATATCCACAAAATTTACATAAATATTTTATAATTTCCCCTTACATAGCCATGGTTGCAAAGAAAGGGAAAAAATATTAACCAATAACATCTTAGTCTACCATGGTCCACTTTTCACGGTCCAGACAAATCCCATATTGCATTATTTTCAGCTCCATATTCTTCTACACTCTGAAAACTGTCACATTATGGAAGATGAATGCATTGCAAATGCCATTTCATGCTGTCTTTATAAGCACTTGTGGAGGAAGTACTCAAAACGTATCTGATTCTACTCAACATGCAAAAGGAAAAAAGAAAAAATACCCATTTTAGGAACTCATTCATCCAACTCAAAGACTTCTCTTTCCAAAACCACAAACCCCAAATAAATACAGCCCGCGAGAACTTGAAACGGCAATGGGTTTGCCCTCAATTTCAGGTGAATGACGACGATTCCTCATGCGAGCTCATCTATCAGGCCTCTGGACAGGTTCACAGCAGGCCACGGAGATGAGGCCATAACTCAGCCCTGGCATCTATCCACTCTTTTCTCCATCACTGCTCTGGGTGTGGGGATTATGGCATCACAGATATGAGCTCCACAAGTTATGGCCTCTATTCTGTAGTGCAGGTGTCGGGGTCGAGTGTGATTTGGAGACAGAGAGCAGATACAGAGGGCTCCCTAGGGAAAGCTGGACACACAGCACTAAAGTTGAGCTTACTGAGCGCCTAATAGACCTGAGTGATGGTATGTCACAACTGCATAAACGGTACACGGATTAGAGAGGAGGAAGCAGCTGAAGTTTTTAATGGGGAAGCGATAGAAAGTTTAGCTTCTTATATTATTAGAGGGGCAATTTCCCTTTATGATTTACAGTAACTGTCATTTCACAAATGGATTTCACAGTGCATCATGTATAAAACCACAAGAGATGCAGATGCACTTTTAAAAGGCAGCATATTTAAATCAGGTTTATGTTTTTTCACTTAGAATTCTGTTATAATCCTTAATACAATAATTACTGTTAAGAAATTCTTCTAACACAAAACATTCATGAATTGCCTGAAAAAGGAACTAAATGTCATGCTTAAAAAGTGACTAGGCAATCCAGACATTTAATGTAATGTTGATGTATAATTCATGCTGCCTTTGCCATCAAAATTTCACATTTTTGGGAGCTTTTTAGCCAGCATTTTGAAGCGAATGTTTTGTGCATTACTCTGGTCGCAATATATGTGTGTGTGTGTGTGTGTGTGTGTGTGTGTGTAGAGAACCACTTTGCTAAGTTCTCCGTTTCCTGTCTCCACATTAAAAATCATAACCCCCATTCCTCAACGCTTTTATTATGCTCCAAAATCAAATGCCAACCTCCCGTTTTTAATAAAGCCCTTATACGACTAGGGATATCTGATAGTGCTCACTTAAATGTTACCATCCTTGGTCCTCACAAGCCTTTGGTTGAATAATAGAGGTCAGTGCAGTGATTTAAGAGACGGTTCTCGTTTACATGTGTGATATCAGAACTCCAAACCAAAAAAAAACCTTCTCTACCCCCGCCACGTCACATCTGCTCTCTCTCAACGCAAATTAAATGAAAACTAGCACAGGAGGTGTAACACTGCCCAGGACTGGCCAGACACTTGTTTCTGCACTCCTTCCACCTCAGGGAACGCCGTGAGACAAAATGTCATTTCCAGTTTTAAATGAAGCCTGCTACTAATTACAAACATGAGGCATTTGAAAACAGAAGGCACTGCTTGACAAATCCACTCTGACTGCAGCTTACTCAACAAAAGCAATACAGTTCACAATCTGCAATACCTGCAGTAACTGGAACTTTATTGCCCAGAAGATTCATACTCGCTCTAATAGCTATGCTATGAGGGAAAATGACAGAGAAATGTATGTCTTGACAACCTGAGGAAAATGATAAACCCCATTTTTAAGATTCCACACATTTCTGAGATAGTCAAGTGCTACAAGAAAGAAAAACATGTTAAGCCTATATAGTTTGTATGGCATAAGAATGTCGGTAGGCGTCTAATTAAATAAATGAGTCACTGTAAATGTAGGAATCTAACCCTGGAGACACACTAATTTCATAACTGGCGACAGTGGACGCTCTGGTTGCTCGCTTGCTCTATTGCTTCTCAACGGCGCGTAACTGTCGTGCAGCTCTAGTTTTCTTTAATGTTATTATCACGTGCACTAAAGCCACTTGGGAAAAATAAATTTGTCATCACAATGGGGTAGAGGGGTAAAAAGATTATGAAAAGCTACCGTTCTCCACGTGAGAGAGTTGATGGACATGTGGCTTTTCCGTCCGTTAGAAACAAGTGGCGGGACCAAGTGTTGAGATATTTGTTCAACAACGCGTATTTGAATATTACTAAGGCTGGCATCAGATTCGTGATATTTCATGATATTCGAGTTTAGTATGTTCTTCTCATATAGTGCGACTGGTACAGTCCGATTCCAGAACCAAATATTCCCATGATCTGGTTCTCTTTAGCGAATCAAAATGATACATCGCGACCGATTCCCCAGTGAATAACTCTTATGAGCTGTTTCATCTCAGTTAATCAAAAACATACAAAGCGGCCAGTGCAGTCCTTTTCCCCAAATAACGACTCTGTGATGAGTCGTGTTTTAGGGAATTAAAAGCAAGTATGAATCAGTCTGAGTGGTTTGAATTGATCTGACTCACTTGCTTAACCGCAAATTAATGCCCGATCCAAAATGAACCATGAGACTTCAATTAACAGGTTTTAATAAGAAAATGTGTAGTTAAACATACATATGAGTACTGTATGGATATTCTATATATTAATTAAATACCAGATGTTGGCAGATTTTACTTTAGTAGCTATTATTTAATATAGGCTACATTTAGTTCTCACTTATGCCGCCCTTTTAAGAAGTTTTTAAAAAGTCGGTAAAAGTTTGTTAACACACTTCTTAATATTATTTTTCATTTGTTAGCCTTTATCGGTTTTGTAGATAAGCCTACGTGATTCTCTCATTATTTTGGCAACAGACTGCTGAGGACAGTAAATGCGTGCCTCAAAAGTACTCAAAGCATCATAAATGGAACCGAAACACAATCCCCATTCCTAAATATCACCATCTGACTCTAATTCTAAATTGCCAGGCTCAAACACGGTCAGCTCCTCCCGGGCTGACAATTCCCCTGTTATAAATTAAGGAGCAAAGTGCGATATTCTTAGGCATCATCACTTTCCCGACAATCACAAATAGACAGCACGTGATTCGCGTCCTTGAGTGCATTCCAAAAACAAAAAACAAAAAAAAAAACAGCAACGCACGCTCATGACTTAATGTTTGTTTCAAAGTTGCACGACTGGCTCTGTTTATCCGCTGACAGTTGTCATGCTCGCGCCGCCATTCCCTGCGCTGTCGCAACATGTAACAGAATGAAAAGAACAAAAGCCGCCGCTACCACATTCGGCTCAACGTTCTCCGGTTGCTACGAAACCGGTGAACTCTCTACCACGATCAAGAACGTGCAGATGTATCAGGTTCATTCACAGGCATACCTGTCATCGTAGCAGAAATCGGCGTCCAGTGTGTTGACATACAGGAGCAGTGCCAGGGCGCTGCACACCAACTCTGCGATCATCTCTCAAAAAGAAAAGAAGGAAAGGAAATGAAAGAGTAGAAGGATGATATTAAAGCCCTTCTTTGATTTCTCTCTTCGTCTTTGTCAAAATGCCTCTGTCAAAAAACAATATCCGAGTCCCCATCCTTGCAAAGTGTTGAAATGAATTATCCAGACATCCTCCTCTTAACCCATGTTATTTGCGGAGAGAATCCTGTAGGCTAGAGAGGATGGTGCACATACAGTATTTACAGTACGCTCGACAGTGTTTGGACGTCCTTACACCGAGAGTGTTGAGATGATGCATAGTAGACGCCGAATAAATGTCGTGATTGCGCCGCGTGTGGTTAGTGGCTCCAGTGCGCCTGCGCACAACCCCTCCTTCTGGGTATGTATACACATACACACGGTCTGACTTAACCCTCTATTGCACGCATTCTGAAATGTTTACAAAATATTTGATTCACTTTTCTTGCACATTTTGATCGAATAAAACGTTTTGAATAGCAATATTCGGGGGTGTTCCTTAAATAAACCAGTCACTTCGTGCAATCCAAATTGCCTTTTGGCGCCCTTAGCACCATTAATAACAGTGCTAGATACATTTTAAATAAGGAAAAAATATGTGCTGTTCGATTAATTTGATCTTTTTAACAGGTATGCAATAACGAATATCAATATTCATCTTTTGTTATCTGTTATATTTGCTCTTATTTCTTATAATGATAGTTTGTTACATTTTGTGTTGTTTACTGCACACTTTGCACTTGTTATCATGATTTATGGCAAAGCCACTCAGGATGAATGTTGATTTGTGATGTGGACTTTAGTTTTACCATCTCTAGTATTATAGTGCTTATCAGTATATTTCAAGGTCAAAATAATATTTTAGCAGTCAAGGTAGATTGATATAGTATATAGTATCATGATATTAGTTTATGACACACGAGCATAAATTATTAACTGTAAAATATACAAGCACCAAAATGCCTCAAGTGTTCACACCACACAAGTGTGTGTGTGTGTGTGCGTGTGTGTGTACCTGTTTTTCTATTCAGGCGGGGACTTAAACCTGAATACATACAGACTCATGGGGACTCGTGTCACGGTGGGGACCTAAATTGAGGTCCCCACGGGTAAAGAAGCTTATAAATCACACAGAATGAAGTTTTTTGAAAATCTAAAAATGCAAAAAGTCTCCTGTGAGGGCTAAGTTTAGGTGTAGGGTTGGTGTAGGGCAATAGAATATACGGTCTGTACAGTAGAAAAACCATTACGCCTATGGAAGTCCCCACAAGGATAGCGAAACAAGTGTGTGTGTGTGTGTGTGTGTGTGTGTGTACTTGTTTATGCTACATTGTGGGGATAAAAATAGTACAACCCGAATTCCAGAAATGTTGGGACGTTTTTTAAATTTGAATAAAATGAAAACTAAAAGACTTTCAAATTACATGAGCCAATACAATAGAACACAGAGAACATAATAAATGTTTAAACTGAGAAATTTTACACTTTTATCCACTAAATTAGCTCATTTCAAATTTGATGCCTGCTACAGGTCTCAAAAAGTTGGCACGGGTGCAACAAAGGGCTGAAAAAGCAAGAAATTTTGAAAAGATTCAGCTGGGGGAACGTCTAGCAATTAATTAAGTTAATTGACATCAGGTCTGTAACATGATTAGCTATAAAAGGGATATCTTAGAGGGGCAGTCTCTCAGAAGTAAAGACAGGCAGAGGCTCTCCAATCTGTGAAAGAGTGCGTAAAAAGATTGTGGAATACTTTAAAAACAATGTTCCTCAACGTCAAATTGCAAAGGCTTTGCAAATCTCATCATCTACAGTGCATAACATCATCAAAAGATTCAGAGAAACTGGAGAAATCTCTGTGCATAAGGGACAAGGCTGAAGACCACGGGCATCCAACAAAGGTCTTCGGGCCCTCAGACGACACTGCATCACTCATCGGCATGATTATGTCATTGACATTACTAAATGGGCCCAGGAATATTTCTAGAAACCACTGTCGGTAAACACAATCCGCCGTGCCATCTGCAGATGCCAACTAAACCTCTATCATGCAAAAAGGAAGCCATATGTGAACATGGTCCAGAAGCGCCGTCGTGTCCTGTGGGCCAAGGGTTTCAAAGTGGAAAAGTGTTCTATGGTCAGACGAGTCCAAATTTGACATTCTTGTTGGAAATCATGGACGCCATGTCCTCTGGGCTAAAGAGGAGGGAGACCTTCCAGCGTGTCATCAGCGTTCAGTTCAAAAGCCGGCATCTCTGATGGTATGGGGGTGCATAAGTGCATACGGTATGGGCAGCTTGCATGTTTTGGAAGGTACTATGAATGTTGAAAGGTATATAAAGGTTTTAGAGCAACATATGCTCCCCTCCAGACGACGTCTATTTCAGCAGGACGATGCAAAACCACATACTGCAGCTATTACAACAGCATGCTTCGTAGTAGAAGAGTCCGGGTGCTGAACTGACCTGCCTGCAGTCCAGATCTTTCACCTATAGAGAACTTTTGGTGCATCATTAAACGAAAAATATGTCAAAGACGACCACAAACTCTTCAGTATCTGGAAACCTATATCAGGCAAGAATGGGACCAAATTCCAACACCAAAACTCCAGACACTCATAACCTCGATGCCCAGATGTCTTCAAACTGTTTTGAAAAGAAGAGGAGATACTACACCATGGTAAACATGCCCCCGTCCCAACTATTTTGAGACCTGTAGCAGGCATCAAATTTGAAATGAGCTCATTTTGTGCATAAAATTGTAAAATTTCTCAGTTTAAAAGTTTGTTATCTATGTTCTATTGTGAATAAAATATTGGCTCATGTGATTTGAAAGTCTTTTAGTTTTCATTTTATTGAAAGTTAAAAAACATCCCAACATTTACGGAATTCGGGTTGTAAAACCTGATTATTTTATTTTTGTATTTTATCCCACGAGGGGAATTATTATAAATAGTAAATGATGTTTATCTGAAAATGTAACAATGCAAACAAGTTTTCTGTAAGGGGTAGGTTTAGGGTTAGGGGATAGAAAATATCATTTGGTCAGTATAAAAGTAATAGAAGTCTATGGAAAGTCCCCACAATTCACAGAAACAAACATGTGTGTGTGGGTGGGTGTGTTTTACAGTGGAAATGAGTGCAGGAGTGTAGTGCCTATGCAGAAATTATTTTTCACACAGATGTATTTAAAGGAGTATTTCATCCAAAAATGGTGAAATATTTTGGGTGAAATTCATTTAAGGTATTCATTTAAGTCTTTCTTCTGTAGCCTAAAATGCAGCTCATGACATAAGAGTGCAAGGCATGTCCTTTGAGTGAAATAATTATTCATGTCTCAGATTTAATTTGCTGTGGTGTTAACATTAATTATTGAATCATGTCACAAATATAGCGGCGTGAATTTAAAATGTGCTAAAAATGCATCCTAGACAAGAAAGTGAAAATTCAAAAGCGAGTCATTTTGTGATTATGCAGATGATCAGCAGACCATTAAGGCACAAAATGAATATTTTGACACGTTTTCGCACTTGAATTTGAAGCAGATGTGTACCGTTGAAAGAACTGGTGTTGCAATCAGTTGTTTTATGTCTGCAACATAACAAACAGTTGTGATTACTGTTGATTTGTTTAGTTTATAACACTCAGTTCTTGTTAAAACCAGGTCAGTTATTATTAATAACATATAACAAAGGTCATAATGATGAAAATGTCAAGTCTATATACATGCAATCCTTAAAGAGCTGAATTTTAAAACATCCAGTAGAGGGCCCACATTCAGAAAACAAGCCATTGTCTTTGGCAAAAGTGGGAAAACACTGTCTTTGCAAATGAATTGCTCCTATAATCAGGTCTTCAACCTACACATATTTTTCATTTAGCAGAAACCCTACGCTTTAGGCAGGCTTTATGGGTAATATGTACTGCTTTCTTCAAACAGCAGGGAGTATTTGGATCCCTTTGAAGACTTGAGAAATTGAAGAAAAGAAACTGAGGAAGAGAGAAAGAATCAATCTTGTAGTTCCTGAGGACACAAAGAGTGCTCTATATGGTCCAGTGAATATTGATGTAATTCTAGTTCAATAGCGAGACCCAGGCTACTTAGACAGTCTTCAATGTGGCCATTCACAGAACAGCAGGATGCTATGATGTAATCTGTTATAGAACTGAAGGAATCACAGGAACTGACCCTTCTGTCTCACTGTAACAGACTCAGTGGATTTTCACTGAAATTGTCTTATAGGAATAGGTGAGCCGCTAGACAACCATTTGTTTTTTTTCTGAGACTGTAATTACCATTTTGCTCCCTCCTGACCACATGGCTTAATTTGAGATAATTCTGTGCACACAGCACTAAAAGAGTATTTTACATTTATAATGTTAGTTGTATTGTATTTCATTTTGACAAATTAATAGTTTTCATAAATGTTACAGTAGTATAATTCTGTATTTTTACTTTTTTTTTTTTCAAAATTAGTAGGTTCTGTGTTGCCCAAATCCTGTGTTTTGGGTATACCGTGTATCAGATCTGCAAACAATTTTTGTTTGCCTCCTGTTAGGAATATAGACGGAAACCTCAAAATTCCTGTCACTGTGATAATTCTACATAGATAAGGGCAGTATTTAAACTAAGACCCACAAATTTAGGCTTAGCACAGTCTGAAATCCCACAAAAACTCTTATAAAGCAGAAAAAGTAGGCTTGAAGTACGTGGCCCCTCAAATTCATTTGCAGCACAGTGCCAGCTTCAAATTACACGGCAAACTTCACATTTGAAAGTATAAATGGTTTGTTTGAGTTCACAATAAAGAGCTCAAAAGCCTACATATTGTTTGCTTATGGGTAACACCTTAAGCTTATGAAGAATTATGTACCATGTATATTTGATGTAGGTTTAATGTAGCATGCTGAAATGTCATTACCTAAAGTATAATATCAAATTCCTGTATATGAAATAGGTGTAATCCCTCTTGTACATGTATTATTTGTGCATGTCATTTGTCAATGTCAAATTTGTATGATTTTCTAATAATCTGTTTCCTGTGTGGGGAAAAACCTCCATTACTCTAAAGCGAACAGCCTGCTATTTACATATAGCTTTTAAACCCAGTTGCCTATAGTTATTTATATTTACAACCAGCACTTTTTAATGCATTATATGCTTCATAAATATGTTCTGAAAAGGGCCCTTGATCTGTGGTTCCCCTTCAGGAACTCGAGCTGCGTCGAAAACGCTAGGGGAATGCCTTTCAGCGATATCAAGCTCTGAATCATATGTGCAATCAGTCCAATTGATGGCGAGACGTCAGGTGCGGGTAACGTCATGACCAGGAAGCTTAAAAGCATGTGAGGTTCAGCCGGCTTCAGCTTTCTGTCATTCAGCAAAGCTCTCTGTGTGTGTCAGTCACGATCTATGTACTGTGAGTCCTATTTATTGTTGTCTGTCAGTACACAAGCATCAGAACTCCAGTATGTCAAAAGCAAAGATTAAGGGCGAAAGCGGATCGCGTTATAGACTATGTGTTCCTCCCTGCCCACGCTATATTACGAGCGGGGATACACACAGTCTGTGCGTGGTCTGCTTGGGAGTGAAGCATGCAGAGTCGGCTCTCGAGGGAGCCGACTGTCCGCATTGTGAGAGAATGCCACTGCATACGTTTCGCTCCCGGAAGGCTCTCTTTGAGGAGGGAGCCTTCGCCAGTGTTCCTCACGGTGCTGGTCCCGCTTCCGCCGAGGCGGAACGGCGGCTGCACTCGTGGGGTTCGCAGCGGGATCTGGTGGAGGGAATGGAGACAGGCGAGTCCCTATCTTCTTCCTCACCTGCCACCTCCGTGGAGGTTGATGTGGAGAGCGTCGAGTATTCGCCCCCTCAATCCCCACAGCATGAAGAGCTAGTGGAGGTAGTTACTTGCGTGGTTGCCAAGTTGAACATTGATTGGCCCGCCGAGAAACAGGCGGTCCGCAGAAAAGTAAACTAGATGAACGCTTTCTGCATACTAAGCCGCTACCTCTGCGCCGGAGCCAGCCTTTTTTTCCCGATCTCTACACCGAGGTGTCGAGATCGGAAACCTTTCTCAGCCTGCTTATTCGTAGCCGCCTCTGATTATTATGGTAATGTGGTGGGGCTGGGTGATTGCAGTTACAGAGCGATGTCCCAGGTTGAGCAGACGCTCGCGAGCTATCTGTCTCCCGGCACGGTATCGTCTCTGAAGGCTCCGGTCTTGCCCTCCAAGCCGCTGCGCACAACATCGACGCTGGTGGGCAAGGGGTATACGGCAGCGGGTCAGGCTGGCGCGTGTCTGCACACTGTCAGTGTTGCAGACATATCAAGCCGACCTGCTAAAAGAGCTAAACGAAGGCGAGCAAATAAAATCTGAGGATATTGTAGAAATGAGGAGAACCGCTGATTTAGCTCTCCGCGCCAACAAGAAGACCGCCCGTACCATCGGGCGGTCCATGGCATCTCTGGTGGCGGCGGAGAGGCATCTGTGGTTGACCCTGTCCGATATGAAGGAGAAGGACAGGGTCTTCCTTATGGACGCCCCGCTCGCGCCTTCTGGTCTGTTAGGCGACGCCGTCAATTCCATTGTAGACAGATACCAGGAGGCTCGTAAACAGGCGGCGGCGTTTCAGCGGTTTCTCCCTCGCCATTCTATAGCTCTGGGGGCTGCTGGGCAGGAGCAGCCCCAGCCGTGTACCAGCTCATCATACAGAGAGGTTCAGAAGCAGAGCGTTGCCTCTCGTGCTCCCCCGCAGCGGGATCGAGGTCGGTGGCGCTCTAAGTCGGGAGATTCTAAGGCGAGGCCCGATCTGAGGGTCGTGCTTCAGTCTGGGAAGCCCTCGACGAAGCGGTCCTACATTTATAAGTCTGGGACTGCTGAGGGCGGCGCCTACTGGGGAAGATCGGGGTGCACCGCATTACACGGTGTCCGTCTCTCCTCAGCACCCTCTGGAGATCGTTCTGCCAACCCTCCCAGTGTTCCAGGGCGCAGCGGTCTCCAGCGAGTGTGTCTCTCTCAGTTTTTTCAGCCCGGAAACGTAGCGGAGCTGAGAGCCTCACCACCCCTTCGAGGGTCTCTCGAGCATCTAGTTCGGCCGTCTCTTGCCGGTCCTCCGCTTCAGGGCACCGAGCTAGTATCTCCAAGTACACCAGAGGCCAGTCTCGAGAGACTGGTTCCCTTAGTAGATTATTTAGCAGCGTGGAAACTACTGCCAAATGTATCTCGTTAGGTCTTGCAGACTGTAGAAAAAGGCTATCGCATTCAGTTCGGCGCTCCGCCGCCGCCTTTCAAAGGGGTTTTTCTCACATTAGTGGGCCCCGAGCAGGCTCCGGTATTAGAACAAGAAGTGAACACTCTCTTGAGGAAGGAGGCCATCGAGGTGGTCCCTCCTTTCGACAGGGAGTCCGGGTTCTACAGCCGGTACTTCATTGTTCCAAAGAAGGATGGGTGGTTGCGTCCGATTTTAGATCTGCGGCTATTGAACTGCTCAGTCATGCGTCTGAAGTTCAAAATGCTCACTGTCAAGCAGGTCGTGTCTCAGATCAGGGCCGAGGACTGGTTTGTCACTATAGATCTAAAAGACGCATACTTTCATATTTCCATCCTTCCCAGTCAGAAGAAGTTCCTGAGGTTTGCTTTCAGGGGCAAAGCTTACCAATATCTGGTTCTCCCCTTCGGCCTAGCACTCTCACCCCGCACTTTCACGAAGTGTGTGGATGCTGCTCTGGCTCCTCTGTGACTCCAGGGCATCCGCATACTCAATTACATCGACGATTGGTTGATTTTAGCTCAGTCAGAGCAGATGGCGGTTCGACATCGAGATGTCGTTCTCGCTCACATGAAAGAGTTGGGGTTAAGACTAAACGCCAAGAAAAGTGTGATTTCTCCATTATAGAGGACCACTTATCTGGGCGTGGTGTGGGATTCGACCACGATGCAGGCACATCTGTCTCCTGCTTGGATCAAGTCTATCCTCACTGCAGTCACGAGAGTCAGAGAAGGCCTGTCACTCACTGTCAAACAGTTTCAGAAGCTGCTGGGTCTGATGGCAACAGCGTCCAATGTGATACCTTTTGGCCTGCTGTACATGAGACCCCTACAGTGGTGGCTCAAGACCAAGGGGTTCTCCCCGAGGGGAAACCCGCTTTGCATGATCAAGGTCACGCGGCGATGCCTACGTGCCTTGGACATGTGGAGGAAACCTTGGTTCTTGTCTCAGGGCCTGGTGCTGGGAGTCCCTTGTCACCGCCTAACGCTAGCGACAGACAGTGGAGCTCATGACCCTCACCGGTTGGGGGAGCGGTCATGAGTGGCCACCCTGCCCGCGGTCTGTGGAGTGGTCACCATCTCACATGGCACATCAACTGCCTGGAGATGCTGGCCGTGTTTCGAGCACTCAAACACTTTCTTCCAGACCTAAGAGATCACCATGTGTTGGTGCGCACCGACAACACACCGGTGGAGTTTTACATAAACCACCAGGGAGGTCTGCGTTCGCGCCCCTTATACAAGCTGGCACACCGGATCCTTGTGTGGTCCCAGGACAAGCTTCTCTCGCTGAGAGCAGTTCATATTCCTGGGCGTCTCAATATGGGAGCAGACATCCTGTCGAGGCAGGGGCCGAGGCCCGGGGAATGGATGCTTCACCCCGAGGTGGTGAAGCAGATATGGAGAGTTTTTGGCCAGGCTCAGGTGGATTTGTTTGTGACTCGTCAGACATCGCACTGTCCCCTCTGGTTCTCTCTGACTAATCCAGCTCCACTGTGGTTGGATGCTATGGTACAGACTTGGCCGAGGCTTTGTCTGTACGCTTTTCCCCCGATCGCTCTGCTCCCGGGAGTTCTAGAGCAAGTGCGCTGGGACGGGGTCCGTCTATTGCTAGTAGCCCCGTTCTGGCCGGGCCGAGTGTGGTTCTCGGACCTGATTTCTCTCCTCGAGCGGCTCTCCATGGGTGATTCCTGTCAGGAGAGATCTCCTCTCACAGGCAGAGGGCATGATCCTTCACCCCCGCCCAGAGTTGTGGATGTGGCCCCTGAGGGGGCACAACTCATAGCCTCTGGTCTCTCAACCGAGGTTGTTGAGACCATCCTCCAATCTAGAGCTCCCTCAACAAGAAAACTGTACGCCCTGAAGTGGAGACTCTTCATTTCATGGTGCGGAGACCGCCAGCTTGACCCAGTTAACTGCCCGATTGGTACAGTGCTGGAGTTCTTGCAGACTCGTTTCTCCGCCAGGTTAACCCACTCCACCCTGAAGGTTTACGTGGCGGCTATAGCGGCCTACCACGCCGCTCTTGGTGGGCAGTCAGTGGGCAAGGACCCCCTGGTTACACGTTTCCTCCGCGGTGTGATGATGCTGAGGCCTCAGGTACGATCTCGTGTCCCTCCCTGGGACCTCGCTGTGGTGCTAGATGCTCTCTGTAGGCCTCCCTTTGAGCCTATTGAGGAGATATCAGACCATCTTCTTACGTTAAAGACTGTATTTCTCTTAGCGATATCTTCTCTAAAGAGAGTTGGAGATCTGCAGGCCCTTTCTGTGGCCCCCTCCTATCTCGACTTTGCGCCCGGTCTGGCCAAAGTTTTTCTGTACCCTCGTGCGGGGTATGTCCCTAAGGTCCCCTCTTCTACACCACAGCCTGTCGTACTTCAGGCTTTTTGTCCTCCTCCGTTCAGGGAGCCCGACCAGCAGAGGCTTAACTGTATACATATGTCCACAGAGCTGCCCTGTGGAGAAAGGCGGACCAACTGCCGGTGGATAGTTGATGCCATTACTGTTGCCTATGAGTCCTCTGATCTCCCCTCACCATTGGGGATCAAGGCTCACTCAACGAGAAGTGTGGCAGCCTCTAAGGCCTTTCTGGCAGGTCTGCCTATGCAGGACATCTGCAACTCTGCGGGATGGTCTACGCCCCTCACCTTCGTCAGGTTCTATGATCTAGATTTGCGAGCCACTCCAGGCTCCTCTATTCTCTTGCCATAGCTGTGCTCTTCCACACTAGGCAGGGATTTGCAAGTCTGGCGGCGTGGACATCTCGTTCCCCTAGCGTTTTCGATGCAGCTCGAGTTCCTGAAGGGGAACGTCCCAGGTTATGTATGTAACCATGGTTCCCCAAGGGAACAAGACGCTGCGTCGCAGGGCCATACCTCCGGCATCCCTACAAGAACTATGCTTTATTCCTAGAAGCTGAAGCCGGCTGCACCTCATGTGGTTTTAAGCTTCCTGGTCATGACGTCACCCGCACCTGACGTCTCGCCATCAATTGGACTGATTGCACATATGATTCAGAGCTTGATATCACTGAAAGGCATTCTCCTAGCGTTTTCGACGCAGCGTCTCGTTCCCTCGGGGAACCATTGTTACAAACGTAACCTGGGATGTTTACCATATATTGTTAAATGACTGAGCCATTTTTGCAGTTCTGTTTCAATAGAGGAATTGTGGAAATTTTCAGTTTACAAATGCATTTAAAGGAATAATTTACCCAAAAATGAACATATCCTGAAAACATACTCACTCTCAGGCCATCCGAGATGTAGATGAGTTTCTTCATCAGAACAAACCTGGAGAAATTTAGCAAATCACTTGCTCTCCAATGGATCCTTTTTAGTGAATGGGTGCCGTCAGAATGAGAGTCCAAACAGCTGATAAAAACATGATTCACCAACACGACTGCGAGTGTGATATTGCTTTAATTCAACATTTCAATAAACAAGAGGTTAATTTTAAGTACATTTTAGACACAATATTGCCAGTTAGTTTGTGTATTTTTTCTCCATTAAAGAAAATTTAATTTTATGACTACAACATATTTCTTTTTCAATTTCATTCAAAGTTTGTACTTTCTTTGTACTTTTGTATCGATCTCGTTTCAAAGCATCACCCCCTCTGTGTCCATCTATGCCCTTGTAACTGTTATTTAATGAATAACAGCCAAGAGGGAGACCACAAGATCACGTCTACAATTAAAAACAGTTTCGTAAAGTTGCCTTCAGCCACATAAGTGATATTAAATCATTCTGCCTTGAAATTAAATGATAATGTAGGAGGATGGCGTGATGGATGGGAGAACCTAGGTGGCGTATTTGACACTGTAAGATAAGAATGAGTGACACTTGTGATTGATAGCATTTGCTCCTTCATTATTCATTTTTGGCTGCAGGTTTGGGAAGCTTGGAACCACGGGCTGCAATTGTACACAATATTGCATTTCTGCCGTCTTTTGTTTCACACTGCATTTTTTGTTATTAACTTCCCATCAGTGTTTAAAGAGATTTGCCTGGCCAAAAAATAAGCTGACCTTTAGCATTTTTAAAACTCAGAAGAGAATGCTAAATTCAGTAGACTAGCAATTGAAAATGCCATTTCAATAACAGACCACTTAGGGAGAAGGGTTATTTGTGCATAAATTAAAATATGCCGTTAGTGAGGCATTCATGATTCATTCATGAAAGTGAAAGTCATTCACTAGCAAGAAGGTTGTAAGTCAGCCAACTTGTACCAGGAAAATGAACACAAACCTTTCCTCTTCTTTTTGATTTTACATTTTGACTTCAAACATCATGTGAATAACTGCGTAGTGCATAGTGACCTTCAACAGAGGTAGGTTGGAAAACTGAGGCCTTTTGGATGTCTTTCAATGATTAAACTCAAAATTGAATTTGACAGATCTGGGATGTATGAGTCATGGATGACTAACTTTCACATTTCCGGTCATATGTGCACATGATTTCACACTTTGGTAACCTTATCTGGGAAAAGATATGATTTTGCCAGTTCCCTACTGAGCACCTATGGTCTCAAAGACGTGTGTGTGTGTGTGTGTGTGTGTGTGTGTGCGTGCGTGTGTGTGTGTGTGTGTGTGTGTGTGTGTGTGTGTGTGAGAGATGTGAAGTATGAATGAATTCTGCTTTTGGAAAAGATCCACTAGTCTACATTATGTGAGTTGGAGTGAAGTGTTTCATGCCCATAAAGCACAAAGAATCTGTATTTTACGCTTGAGTACCTGCACCTGCACACATTCACAACACATCAGAAGTAGTTAAAGTTATTTCCAGCAGAGATGGAAATCTCATATTACTCACAGAAGTGTGATAAAGAATGAACGGATGAACGACACAGGCAACAGAAGACCGTAATACAAAATCTAACCCAGAACATCACTGTAAAAACAACAGGAGATTATAGATAACCTTTCTTCAGGCTCACATCTACATGAAATTATGTGTAAGGAAATTCCAGGGTGTAAAATATTGCTTATTCATGGTATCAAGGATCCTACCTTTTGCAGCAGAATATCTTAAATTTCCCATCTGTTTATGCTGTACGAATGTAGGAATGTGAGCATTTTTGTGGCTTTATTCTCAAAAAGTCGTAGACAGAAGGGGGTCAATGACTGTCATTAAGAGGCCTGGATAGAGGCCTGTTCCCCACAACCGGCCCGTTCCAGCCGCCCATAGTTTCTCTCCATATCCAATGACTTTCCCACATCTGATTTACATAATCAAACAACCTCGTTGCACAGTTTTTCCACACTCAAAACTCTTGAATCGCTCAAATAAACCTTTCCTCCATATCCTCACACATTTTTTCCTCACATATCAGTCAAATATCCAAGTAGAGCATGTTTTAGAGTCAAATGTCTGGCATTCACAACCCATTATATTACACATTTCCAACTTAAACTGTTCAATAAGAAAAAAAAAAAGTAAGACGGAACTTGATTTTATCTGTCGAGAAATCATGGATCTTAAAAAGCAGATGGTTTGTTGAAAAATAAGAAACATTGGTGACCTCAGCTGAAAAGGAAGGTAATTTTTAGCCTGGAGTCTTTATATTTATAAGACATTTTTTTCTTTAGAATAACATCGAGTGATGAATTGTTTACAATATGACCAGGAATGTGTATGAAAAGGAAAATAAAGCTAGTTTCCATTGATGAGAGTATCTTCGGTCCATGCACCATGATGGTCTCTTAACGTATGCTTTAAGTGATTCTCTCTAATCCATCACATTTTAGGAATTTTCCCAGGTGTGATTCAGCAGGCATGCTGACATTTGACCTATCCATGTGCACAGATGGTGTGCTGCAGAATGCCTTCCAGTCATTGGCCGGGCACTCCTTCTGGTGCCTCATCAAAAAGTGGGTCAGCAGACTCGCTGGTGTTGACCTTCAAGTCTGGGACCGAGAAAGGGTGGCTGCAAGACATTTGGAATAATTAAGTTATCTAGATTTTAGTTATAGGCTAGGATGGTTGCAGGAAAGATCATAACAGTTTAAAAAGCCTAAATAACAATGGAAGGTTTGTGGCGTTTAGTACATTTTAAGTTTTCAGATTTGTATTGTTGCAATGTTGATATATGTAAAGGAACAATGTGTAGTCTATCTCTGTTTTACCTGCACCCAGAAAGCCCTGTTTATTTCTCTGTAAATGTCAGCCAGATGATGCAAATTGTATCATTTTGTGTCATTTTGTATCATCTTTTGGAAATAGAGATTGATATTTTGCATTTTTGTATTTACCCCCACAGAGAGTCACATCAACAATGACGCCAAAATTAAAAGTGAATTATGGGTGTTAAAGCTTTGGGTAAAAGAGAAAAACACCACAGATTTTTTTCTCAGTTTTCTCAATCAGAAATTTGTTTGCCTTTCTTCTGCATTGACAGCTAAGTTTTATTAAAAGCCCATCTTTGCAGAGATAAATTACCCCATTAACTCAGTCAATACCTGTTTGTTCAAATTATAGTTTACCCCTAAACTGAGCACAAACAGTGGAGAATGGCGCTAGTAATGGCAAGGTCATGGGTTCGATTCGAATCAGGGAAAGCTGATTAAAACAAAAATGTACATTGAATGCAATTTTGGGGGGAAACATAAATATGCATACTGGCATTTCATGTTTTTGCCAGGCTGTGACATAAACTAAATGCTCTGTAAGGAAATGAATACTGTACTTATATTTACAATAATTAAGTCATGTTTATCTAGTTTGCATTCATCTGTCTCCACTTATGAGTGCAACATCTGCATCTAAAAAAAACAACAACTGTATCATAGAACCAAGTCAGGTTATAGCCAAACAATTTCTGTATGGTTGTCTCATAAACAAATGGCTGTATGATAAAGATGTATGTGCTACAAAGATCTAAGATTTAATGGTGTCTCATTACATAAAAAGATTTTAGTGCAATAAACCATAAACCAATAAACTTTAATATTACTGTACAACATACAAAGGTTTTTGACCATGCTCCTCCTTTCCGTAAAAACAGCAAAAAGCAAAAGAATGTTTATTGCATTAACTTTTAATTAATTTCTTAGTTAATGCAGAGTTGTTTACTGGTGATGACAGGATCATTTCATAGGGCCTTTACAGCGACAACTGTTAATGTTTCATAATTCTCTCATAGCCAAGTACATTTCAAATTTTTGGATGAAAAAATGATTGACAGCTTATTTGCTGCACATAACGCTCAGCACCAAGGATCAATCAAACCTTCCCATCAATCATTTCTGCATATCCAGGGTTTGGCACCCTTTGAAATTTCGCTGACAACATGACACACTCTTCAGCAGAGCGGCTACAGAGATATGTGGGATGTTTCTAGACCCAAACCTGTTTGATGAAGGTTTTTACAACCAGCAGTGGAGCAGCGCTGGTTCTGATGAGCAGCATGCCATCATAAAGCCAAGAAGCATGTGATGAGATTCCCAGCAGATTGAAGCTAATGTGTCTGGCAGAGGATCCACATGGAAAGCTGAATCATCCTGTAGACCACAGACAGAGCATTCAGGCGTACTACTGCTCTTTGTACGACAGACACACACACACACACACACACACACACACACACTTGTCCAGACACACCTGACAGCAGAGCATATTGCGGGGGAGCTTTCTGGATGAGCTACACAGGATAAGATATCAACACTGACAGAAAACAAAAGAGTCTGGAAGGTTAAGTTCATTGAAAAATGAAAAATCTGTCATCATTTAGTCACTCTCATGTCAGTTTAAACCCATATTGATGTCAGACACCCAACACAACAATCATGGAAGTATTTCCATGATTCTTTCTTTCCAGTAGTTTCTGATAAGCGAATAAGGATTTTAAACAAACCTTTTCATTCAAACCGATTCACAAATTAATCATTCAGATAAATGTGTGAACCAGTTCAACTGATTCATAAAAAGAATCTGTAATTGATAGCGCGCCAATTCTACATAACACAAGAATGTCTCATCAGATAACAATAAAAATGTGCATTCACTAGAAATAACATGACTTTTCTGTACATCTAAGAAAATCTGTTCTTTTAAAAATTGAAAATGGACAGAGAGTCACACTGATATGCTTCAAAATAAAGTGATTCATAATCAGTTGCATCTGTTGCATGAAAAAAAAATGAATGAAAGACTCAGTATGTGAACTAATCATGTATGTTCTCAAAACTGTAATTGCATGATCAAAGACTGTGCATGTGGATTTGCTCTGGGAATTTGGTTATTGTAAATTGAGGGGTGAGAACCAAAAGGACGTAAGTGACATTTTTGGTGAAATGGAGATATATATATCAAATGAAATCTCTTAATGAGCTCTTTCTACTGGCAAAAGTACTGTCATCCATGAGTATACAAATTTTTATTATAAATAACTGAAATCAGTACACAAAGTCAGATCAAACTATGGTAAAATTTTAGTTTTGGCTCTCCTGTAAAGTTGGTGAAATGTCACTTACACCTTTCTGGTTCTCACCCCTCGAAATATAACATTTTAACTCCGCTCAAATGGACGAAATATCTTGAGTAAAGATTAGTTCAAGTTCAACTGAAAAAGATTCAAAGATTGAATAGGTAAAACGTACCAATCTTCCCATCAAAACTACATACAGATAAAATGTACACACAACACAACTTATAAAAAGATCTAATTTAATGTTATGTAGCATGATCAGAGGCAAAGCAAACTTTACAATAACCATCCAGGGTTTAATTGAATGGGGGCAAAATCTTTCAGCGAACAAAGACAACATGATTCAAACTGCTCATGAATTATACCATAAACGTTCACTGAAACATTCCCCATTTGTCTCTTGCACTGTATTGCAAGTCTTCAGAACCCAACATAGTGATGAGCGAAACCTTGGCCTCTCTATTGCCATCTGTGGTTGAAACATAAACTGCAAGAAAAATAAAACTAGTTAAATTGCAATTACGTTCAGATTTGATGAATACTAAAGAGAGTACTTTAGGCAACAGGAAAAACTTAAATAACCTCTACTTCAAAGCCAAACATAAAATGAAAGCTTTAAAAAGAGATTTAATTAAGCTCTTCAGATATCAGAGAAACGGAGAACAATCAATGCATGATACATCAATGACTAGAGATTGATATTAACTGCCAGAGACCCAGTTATTTGGTGGAGAGTGAAATAAGCTTGCATACTGTATATGGCTAATAAATGAGTTTTTTAAAGAGCAAGAGGAGTAATGCATTATGCATTAGAGCGAATGTAGGTGAGCGTGAACTGAGCTTGCATGGGGTATAGAGTTCAGGAAGAGAAAGACAGCAGGTGTTGGCAGGTAATGGTGTGTTACTTTGAGCCGAGACCAGAGATTAAACAGCCTGTGACGCTACAGCGACTTACAATGAAGTGCACAGATCACATGAATGGCAATTATCTGTCATGGAAATAACCATTAACATGATTTGTGCACTTTATTTGAAGTCACTTTGGTCTGAAAGCATCTGCTAAGAACATAAATGTAAACTCACACAGACCTTGCTGTATGTTTCAAAGAAAGAAAAGGACATCGGTGCCTGAAACTGCATTTAAAAAAAAACACATTATTGCACATTAAGGCTCTGTTTGCTGTCAACACTGATGCCTGAGATACAAGACAGGCCTTCTCAGAAAAATAATCAAGTTTCCTTAAGGTTTTTTGTAATTTTTCATGAAGAAATTCAAGTCTAATGCAGAATTTAGCACCTCTGAGGAAGGTCACAAAATTGCCTTTTGGTAACTTACAACTTCCCCTCCTAAGACCCATTACATTAAAAGCATTACATGAGGAAGTTTGCCAAGGGCATGTAGCTTTTAAAAGCTTCGCTGTCCCACATAGGAAATAAAACTCACTCATTTTGAATACTCAGGTAGTCATTTACAAACTTTAAAAAAACCAAACACCTGCATGTACTGTATGTAGTTTGCAGTTTGACGATTATTAAACAATGATTTACACTAAGTACTTTTTTGTTCATTCTTTGTTGGCCTGAATAAGAAATACACTGCATATTTGTCACTCCATGGTTCATTTATTCTGTTCCCGAAAGTGTCTGTTAATATGGAGGCTTTTGATCTAAAAATTAATAGTATTCGTCTGGTTATTTGAAGTAAATTTTTGACTGTTTATCTTATGCATGTATGCAAACCTGTTCTAAATTCAGTGTTTATTCATTAGATATGTGATATCTGGGTTTTGTAAAGTTAGTAATTCATTTATAGTGTACAGGCAGACATGCAGAAGGCAAGAAAACTGTCTGAATTGTAATGAGTCCAGTCCTGAATACTAATGCGAGGAGTGACTCTGTTTTCTGCTGCAAGGCACCAACAATAGAACTGGCCCAGTTTACTGACTGCTGATTTACCGCTGAGTGTTTGGACAAAATATACTCTCTCTCTCTCCTCCTTCTCTCTTTTTCTCTCTTTCTCAGTTTTAAATATAAAAACTATAATAATACATTTTTACAACACAAAAATTGTGAGAAAATACTGCCAAATATGCTAAACTTTGCTGAATATAGTAGGCTACATGAAATAATTACAGCTTTCGTAAGACAGGGTTTCAGGCATCTTAATACTACAGTAGATGCAGTTGTTTCTTTGGTTGGAAACTTGCACGCAGAGCACGATTATTATGACAACCATCACCGCATCCGCAATGTAGTGAAATGATTCATATACATCTCCATAAACAGAGAGGACTGTGCTACTTGTGACCAGGGGCATAGCACCAAATGTTGGACCCCAGGCACAGAATTATCTTCCGGTCTCCTAACTGATTTATAGTTTCATAAAATTTAAAGAGTCAAAACATAAATAAATAAATTACATTGTGTTAAGAAAGAATATATGCAACATTATTTATGCTTTTAGTTGAACTGAAAGAATGTGAATGTAAGCAATTCATACGGTATATACTGTATAACTATACTGCAGTATAGTTTTTTTAATTATTACTTTTATTTAGCAAGGAAAAACAAACAAAAAAATTCAAAATTACGTTCTTTCTATTAAATTCAAAAAAGTTGTCATGGCCCTTCAGAAATCATTCTAATATGCTTATTTGGTGCTCAGGAATAATTTCTTGTGGAAATATGATCATGAAACTTTCTAATCATCAAAGAATCCTGGAGAAAAAATAATAATAATTCAGGTTTCCACAAAAAAATATTAAGCAGCAAAAACTGTTGTCAATATTGATAATGAAATTCCATCACAGGAATAAATAATATTTTAAGATATATATTTTAAAACAGTAATTTTAAATTTTCACAGTATTATTGTTTTTACTGTATTTTTTAAACAAATAAATGCAGCCCTGAAAATGCAGACTTCTTACAAAAATATTAAAAAATATATTATTTTATACTTATTCTTATATATGTATGTAAACATATATAGGAACATCATAAGATTAAAATAAGGGTGAAAATCCTAATGGTCTAGTGGTTCGCTCCTTAACATACCACTTAGAAAACAATGCATTTGGCAAGATTTAAATGGAAAAAAAATGATGTAAGTACATTATGACAAACTGAATCCCTAGTTCAGAAAAATACGCTTGAGGTGCTTTAATTACATCCTACTGGTTACAACTCTGTCTGAGATTATAGAAGCTCTCTGAGCCGTGGCTTCAGTATTGAGTCTGGGAAGTGATCTGTTTGTGTGTCGTGGACTTTTATCTGGACGTCAGGTCAGCACAGTAGGCATATCAGTATAACACAGAGTGAGACAGATGTACAATGTGAGGGGAAAATATTTAGATTGGACATATTGATTGATAATATTTTGACAGTCATCCAAAACACAGTCTCTTTTTCTATAACCCAGAGCTATGTCTGTTTCCACTCAGCTGGACTAAAACATAAAGACCACTTTGAATTCTATACGGTAAACATCGCTGAAATATGCTTTTAGGTTACTTCGTGTTTGGGTTGCCACACAAACTATGCACACTGTCCACAAATTACATTTCACCGGTTACTTCAGACAAAAACATTGCCCTGGTCTGACCACACTTTTGATAAGAAACTATTTTCAAATCCTGCTAAAATAAAGCCGAGAAACCATACTCGCACACGTGTAAACAAAGCTGACCATCACACTGTCGAACATGATACCCTGAACTTACAAACATAACACACCAACCGTCAAATGTTATCTTTTTCTCACATACAAACTGCTATAAAAAACAGGATGGAAAATGATTGGTTATCTGTATGTGAGAAGGACAAACAGCAGCGACTGAGCTGGAAATGGGTTTTCCACTGAAAGGTCATACTGTTAGGCCACACAGGTCACACCATGTAAATTAGGAAGATAAAGTTTTACTCAACATATTATTTACACCAAGAACAGTACTTTGAAACTGGCTTTCCATGCACAGTATCCCTGAAGATCACTCCATATTGGTCAAATAATCCCAATGACCATGTCTAATGGTGTTCAACTTATAGTTAAGTATGCAAGCTACATTACGGTACACATTTCCAATTGTTGTTTTCAATAAGTGTTGACCTGAATAGCCTTTTTTCCATTAGCAGATACAGGGTACTGATCATTCTATTCCTACATGCTGGATACATCAGGCTTTTTTGGATCCTCAAAATAAAATGAAATAAAATAAAAATCTAAATATTAATCTTAACTTAAACTTAAATGAAAATTAGAAATATTGAATTGGCAACAACCTGAAATAAAATAAGTTTGAGTTGAAGTACTAAAATTAGTCAAACTTACATAAAAATAAATGAAACCCTAAATAGAATTTCCAAAAATTTGTAAATAAACTAATTAATTAAATTAAAAGCGAAATGTAACAATAAAAGCTAGTTTAAAATATCAATAAATACAAATAGCATATAAATAATAATAACAAGTAATTTGACTAATGTTGCTAAGATAATGACCACATATGCTAATTGCTAAAATAAAAAACACAAAGCACATACATATATTTGCAAAAATGAGTGAAATATGACAGAATTTAAAGGTGAACTATTTTTTCACAACAAAATCCCATTACTGAGTGATAAAATAGCATTATTCAGAACTTTTATCTTGATTCACTTTATCTTGATTTTTGCCCTGATTCACTGATTCACTACAGTACAATAAAATATATGTTAAATTTTGAGCTGACAGGTCAAACTTGGCAGAAAATCGTCAAATCATCAGAACAATCCATGGAAAAGTGAATCAAAAAACAACTCTGCAAATTTAATTAGCAATTTTATGTGATAGAGAGGCCAAAGTTTATTAATGCACCTTTAAATTTGAATGTATGAATTATGTGAAGGACACAAGATCTTAATCTATATGCATGTGCTAAAACAAATAATGGAATGAATAACAAGACATATGTTAGACAAGTAGTGTACTGTACTCAGCTTCATGATGAGCCACTCTCCTCAAAATCATATCCGTCACACTTTATCACACAGCTAAAAGAAGTCTCAAAACCTCCTAAATGGATTTCTTTGAAGGCTGAATGGATGGTGTCGTTTCCATAAGTGGTAATTCTAAGCACTTACTGTACCTTATTTCCAGCATGTATAGTGTGCTGTCAGCATGGCTGCCTGTAGACAGACAGGCTTAAAAATGAGGTCGGCGTTCTAGTGTGAAAAAAAACTGACAGAACTGAACTGTGCTCTCTCTCCACATGTTGGTAAAATCTCCTTTTCACAAACAATTGCACATGCACACTAAGCACCAAACATAAACACAGGAATTGTCTTCTAATGAGACAGTTTAAGCAGTAGCAAAACAAAATCCCAGACAACAGCATAAAAACCAACTTATAAAGCCATGGTGGCCTGGGCATCAGAACTCTGGGCTCCAGTCCCAGCTATAAAAAGGTTGTGATAATGTTATTTTTTTTATAAGTAACCTTAATAACTATAGTTATGTACATTTTTTTAAAAGTAATAATTACAAAATATAAAATACTGAAAATATAAAAATAAAAGCTGATTTAAATATTAACTAAAATAATGTAGCAAAAAGATAGATAGATAGATAGATAGATAGATAGATAGATAGATAGATAGATAGATAGATAGATAGATAGATAGATAGATAAATATTTTATTATAATATTTTTTAACATTACAATATATTTGAACCCTTTTCACATGTTATACTGGAGAGTTTCCTATAACTGCAACCAAAATGCCACGTTGTGAAATGTTTTAAAAACATCTCATGCTTGCTTGGTTCAGTGAAATGTGCCTGTGCATAAAATTACAATTCAAATTCAATTACGTTTCATCTGCACAGTACTGTAACATCCTGGTCACTCTTTGTATTCATATTTTCCACTCTTCCCCTAGCCAACAATAGGATTCACTAAAAATGAATCACTGAGAGTCGTGTGAACATCCTCCCAAGACTAAAGGTTTTAAATTAGCTTCTTGTATTTATCTTTTCCATATAACAGTTATGGGAAACAATGTTTATTTATTGCGTGACACATAAGAGCACAATGAAAACAACACAGCTCTGTTTACTGACTGAGTGCATATGGCTTTGTGCGAGGTGTGCATGCAAGGACCCGACAACAGGACGCAACAACAGTCTCTCTCTCACTGTTTGCCTTAAAAAGTGCACGCACACATCTTGAATTGCTTAATCTCATCAGTGCAGTTTTATTTGTGTTGCGGTGTGCTCTGAAGTGGTGGGCTTCCTGGCTCCTGCCTGTTCCACCCATACATAATAAAGGGCGGCCAGATGAGGACAGAGGTTGCCAGAGTCCAATTAGCGTGCCGTTCATTATGACTGATCTGGAGGCCTTCACTGCTCTTAACTACTGATTAAGAACCATATCTACCAACCACCAACCTTGACTTTCCACTTAACCCTGGAATCTAACATTGAATATTGTATAAATGTTTTCCAAAAGCTAGAGCTGCCTCTCTGTCCTGTCTATATATCATAGTACACACATATATTGAGTGACATATTGAGTGCATTTCTAATTATTCTAGTAGTATATTGATTGACTCATTGCTGTCCTAAATAAAATATGCATTAAATTGATCAAAAGTGATAGTAAAGACTGTTACAAAAAAATAAATGCTGTCTTTTCTTATTCATCAAAAAATCCTGAGAAAAAGAAATGATTCTTAATCACCAAATATTAGAATAATAAGATCATGTGACACTGAAGACTGGAGTAATGATGCTGAAAATTCAGCTTTGAATCACAAGAAAAAAATTATTTAAAAAAATTATTATAATAAATTGTAATAACATTTTACAATATTGTATTTTATTTAATAAATAAATGCAGCCTTGGTTAACAAAATAAAAGTCCCCTTGGTATTGTTGGTAATGGTATTGTCCATCCAGTGCTACCTTTGATGATAATGTAGTAATAATAATAATAATAATAATAATAATAATAATAATAATGCATATTAAATAATAATAATAATAATAATGCATATTAAATAATAATAATAATAATAATAATACTAATAATAATAATTATTATTAGTAGTAGTAGTAGTAGTAGTAGTAGTAGTAGTAGTATTGTTGTTGTTGTTGTTGTTGTTATAACTGTTAAAAATACAGTAAACTATTTTTTTACAAGACTTAATATACTTATATTGGCATTTTTAGGTGCCAGTAAGAGTATAGTAAATCATTAACTACAATTGTACTGTAAAAAGCACAGCATATGCTATACACATACACTGTAAATGAGCCATGCTGTTGCAGTAGTCACTGTAAAATTACAATAGAAAAATATATGCTTATTATAAATATGTTGCTGAAATTACAGCAGCAAATGTGAACTTACAGTATACATTACATAAATTCCATAAATTAGAGCATTGAAATTCAAATACAGGTGAAATTTTTGGTTAAAAAAAAAACAAACAAACAAAAACAAACAAACAAAAAAAAAAAAAAAAAAAAAAAACAAGGGCAACATTACATTGATGGAACATGAATTTGAAGATGTTTGAGGCAAAAAGCTTAGAAATACACATATTCAAAATCATTTAAAACAAATCAAAAATGAACAATTACCCCTATTTCTCCTAATTCATTATTGGATGCATTTATTAAATAACTTTTGTCAATGGAAAGATTAAAAAAAAAAAAACTCATCATAAAGAGCATTTAATCAAAAGTTGCAAATATTGTCACATCCTATAGACTAGCACATTGCAGACATGTTGGTATTATATTAATATGCTTTCTGTAGGCTATAATCTGCTGTATTTAAGTTAACTCCTCCTTTAAATTAAATAGAAAAACAAAGCAAATTGGTTATTTCAAATGTTGGGTGGAAAACTTCCTATGTAAGTGCGCAGGTCTTGGCCAAAATATGCTACAATGAGTACCAGACTGTGAAAAGTCTGTCTACGTGGGCCTAACACCAGCATAAAATTCACATCTTCTGCAGAAGACCTGTTTATTAGAACAGACCCAGCAGCCAACAGCATGTCCTCCCACCTATTGTGCTCAGAGAGCTTCTTCAGAGCGCGTATGGAGCGCGTACCATGGGGCCCAGGCATATGTCTGCCGCCCATATCAAGAGGGAAGCATACGGCTCTCATCCCCCACGTTCACATTACAAAGCCACTGTTGGTCTGTAATACATTTCACGGCATCTGGAGCCAATCTCGCCACGCTGACATACGAGCCCCTCTCAGGCACTGACCTGACTGTCATCCGTATATTCAGCCTTTGTGTTTTATATCACTCCTAATGCATAGAGGAAAAGATTTAGCGCGGAGGCAAAATGTTCGAGGGAAGCGTGCTTGGAGATAAGAGACACTTCTCCCTG
Source organism: Spinibarbus caldwelli (assembly GCA_039654775.1). NCBI lineage: Eukaryota > Metazoa > Chordata > Actinopteri > Cypriniformes > Cyprinidae > Spinibarbus > Spinibarbus caldwelli. The sequence continues at coordinate 8,140,581 of CM077238.1, read as the reverse complement.
AAGGAGTGATTTTGGTACCTTAATGAGATGCTGAGCTCAAATATGTCAAAACTGAGTTACGGTGGTTTACAGGAGATAGGGGACCACGTCTTGTGTTTTTAACTTAAAAACATGACTTGAACGGACCCACATTGCCACATAAGCAAGCCTGGACAAACCAAAAGTTTGCCCCTACTGGTAGATGCTGTAACTACAACATTCCACCAAAAAACATCCTTCATTGTTTTCATTCATTCCATCTTTTCATTGACAACCATAGTAGCACATAGTAGCACATATATAGACATAGATTTACACAAATATCTATCAATTTTATGTAATGTAAACAAATGTTATATGTATATGTAAATTTGTTATAATTAAACGTGTGTGTGTGTATACATATATATATATATATATATATATATATATATATATATATATATATATATATATATATATATAGTTTGTTTAAAAAAACAAATTATAATAAAAAATAAAAATCTTAAACAAAACTGATAAACAAAAACCATGATAAACGTATTATTTATTTCAAAATTACTTTAATGAATCAAAGGTACAAAAGAACAGTATTTATTTGATTTGATTTGATTTATTTTTATTTATCTATTGCAAAATTGTAAACATCTTTACTTTCATTTCATCAGTTTAATGTGTCCTTGTTGCATAAAAAAATATATGAACTGTTAGAAAGAAAGAAAGAAAGAAAGAAAGAAAGAAAGAAAGAAAGAAAGAAAAAGAAACTTAGCCCAAACTTTTTACACAGTACATGGAGAGTAAAAAGGTCAATAACTATTAACTGAACCAAATCAGCATATTAGAATCACAGGAATATTATCCATTTTAAAATATATTAAAATACAAAATAAAATAAATTGTAATAATGAAATAAATTTAGCCTTGTTGAGGATGATTCAAAAGCATAAAAAATCCTAATTATTCCAAACTTTTAACCGGTATGTATAATTTACATATTTGAGATGTTTATAAATATATAATATAATACATTTGTAATAATTATAAATACATACGTTCAGGAAATCCTGCGCCTGCTGAGAAACTGTCATTGAGATGAATGTGAAAGCTTCCAGATATATGCTTTCTCTGGGTACTATAGACCACTTAAAGACAAAATGATAAATGGATTTGACCAAAACATTGGGGAGGTAGCTATGCGAGCTTAAATGGTATTCCTTCTGCCATTAAATGACCAATTGTTCACATCTTCAGGGGGAGATTAGTGAAAGTCTCCATTCAGAATATCTGCTGGGAAACAGAATATGTGTGCATGTAAAATGAATGCATCTGGGGCCCAAGCAAATCTCAAATACATCCGTTCACATCTGTGTGAGTGGGACCCTCCTCTCACATCAGCAGTTTCAAAACTGCATTAGCACACAACCCTGGGTAATACAAACCCAATGATAAATGTACCTGATGATAGAAAGAATTAAAGCAAAGTTCTACGTGCAGTCTGACAATAGTGAGCCATTGCTCGGAAAATGGGCCCTCAGCCTGATTCATTCTCACCCTCGGGTGATATTTGTGAGGAAGACAGGCGCAAGAGTTTGCCAGATCCATCCTCGCCCACTCGCCTCACTCTGCTTTCAATTTACACGAGGCTGTGAGATAGCGATTGATGTGAAATGGTGGACAAATTGGTCCTCTGAAAGAGGATGCTCTCAGGCTACATTTGTGATTGATTTTGCTCTTACCTTCGCAAAAGATCTATTAAGATCTGAAATTTGATAATTAGCCAGCACAGTATATTGCTCCATTTGAAGATTGTTTCTGATGGAACTGTGCATCGCTAATAAGAACAGGCTCATGGGAATGATGAACCTCAGCAAAGAAAAAGATTAGCTATCCTTATCACCTTTAGGACGACATGCTTCGGTTTGCAAACAACCTGTAGTAGGCTTCATCGGTGGAAGAGATATAATAAATCACATTTTAAATAATTTATATAGGTCACAGAGAGAGTTTGAGAGTTTTCAAACATATGTCAAATGCACAATGCTTTATTAACTAATAAGAACTTGTACAACATTACTTGTTATTTATTCATGTATTGCAGACAATTATCAAATATACATTCAAGGTGAATGTCTTATGTCATATAATGTCAAAATAAAAATCTATCTATCTATCTATCTATCTATCTATCTATCTATCTATCTATCTATCTATCTATCTATCTATCTATCTATCTATCTATCTATCTATATTTTGATTCAACTTGAAAGACGTCTTTTATCCTTGTGAAATATTGTTACAATTTAATATTGTATTATTACAATTTAATACTGCTATTGTGATGGCAAAGCTAAATTTTTGGCAGCTATTACACTAGTCACTTGACTAGTTCCCATTCCTGCCACATAAGAAAAAAAAATTATGCCTTAAAAAGATGACATTAAAAGTTGTAATTATGAGATAAAAAGTTTAAATTATGACTTGTTATAATTACTAGATAAAAAGTCTAAATTATGACTTACAAAGTCAAAATTATGATATAAAAAGTTTAAACGAAGACTTAAGCTATAATTATGAGATAAAAAGTCGAAATTATGACTCATAAAGTCCAAATTATGAGATAAAAAGTTGAAATGGTGTTTTACAATGTAGAAATTATGAGGGAAAAAGTCAAAATTATGACATACTAATTAAAAATTATAAGATTAAAAAGTCAAAATTATGAATTAAAAAATTATGACTTCTAAAGTTGAGATTATGAGACAAAACGTTGAAATTATGACATACTAAATCGAAACTATGAGATTAAAAAGTCAAAACTATGAATTTAAAAGTCGAAATTATATGGAAGCTTATTTCTGTCACATAAGAAAAAATTAATGCATTGAAAAGTCTAAATTATTTCACAGTATTACTGTTTCTACTTATTTTTATCAAATAAATGCAGCCTTGTTAAAAATAAGAGAAAAAAACCCAGTTGAATCACATGGAAAATACATGATAAAAACAATACAAAACACTCTTTTCTTAAAAAACTATGTTTCATGAAAACAGGAAAAGCCACACACCCGGCACACAATCATATGATTTCAAAACATACACTCCGCAGCGGATAAGAGCTCTTAAAAAAATAAAACCCGAGAGATATGCGGCTGTTTTCTGATTCAGAGCAGTTCACCATTATGTTGCCAAAATGTTCCTTTCACCCCATTTCAGCCGAGCACCTGTCCTTTCAGGGTGAATTGAGAATATACGATCATCATTAATAAGCCAAGGGAGTCTTGATTTTCTCCCAGCAGGACTGAGCAAACCCAAAGCTCAGGTAGTAAGTGTTTATGAAGCATGCACAGAGACATGGAAAACCCTCCTTTCTTCATAAAATAGAATTTCTCAGAGGTCTAAACTTTGGCAGAAGGGATTAAAAAGAGCAGAAAAAGCTGCTAAATCACGACACGCTTGGGAGTCTGTAGACACAGTGCAGGCTCTGCACTCTCTAGCCCAGAGAACTGTCAGGGGACATTACATATAATTAACTCCAGCCCACTGCCATCACCAATCAATACATCTGAGCTTTTTTCAAAGAAATGTGCAAAATTAGATCTGCAGCGGGGCCAAAAACATACTCAGAAAACTTTATTGTGCAATATTCTTTTTGAACTGTATGACAAGTTAAGGACGTAAATAAATGAACCAATACATAAAGTCATAATAATGTTTAATTAATAAAATTACATTTTTCCGTACTTGCTCAATGGAAAAAATATCGCAAGATTTGGCTGAAAGTGCACAGTTCTGTTCCACCCTCTAAGTCAGCTATCATAGAAACTTTTCTATTATATGTTTTTTTTTCTTTATTAAACCTCATATAACAGGTGCTATCACTGTTAAACACACAATAAATCCAAGCAACATTGTTTTAACTTATGAAAGCATGTTTCTGCCATAGGATATAAAAAAGATTATTGCAGCATTTTATTTCACAATTCTTACTTTTCTTCTTACAATTCTGTTGAAATCTCACAATTTAGACTTTTTTTCTTGCAATTATGAGGGGGAAAAGTCAGAATTGCATGTTAAAAAGTTAGAACTATGAGATACAAACTCACAGTTGTGAGAAAAAGTCTGAATTATGAAATAAAGTCGCAATTAGCTTTTTTATTTTTTGATCCATTGCAGAAAAAAATAGACTTGCGAGATGTAAACTCAAAATTCAGAAAAAAGGTCAGCAATGCAAGATGTAATATAAACTCAGAATTGCGAGGCATAAACTTACAAGTCTTACTTTTTTCTCAGAATTGCAAGAAAAAATAAGTCAGAATTGTGATATAAAAAGACCTTTTTTAAAATTATTTATGTATTATTATTATTATTATTATATCCTGTAGGGGGAATGAACTTTCATAATAGAATAGAGTAGAATAGAATAGAATAGAATAGAAATGAATGAATGAATGAATGAAAATGAAAAAATTGAATGTGATTTAATGTTTGTGAGTAAATCTATTTTTTATAAATAAAATTAAAAAATAACTACAAATAATAAACAAAAATACAGAAAAGTTAATATTGCAAGTAATTTTGGCAGGATGTTTTTCAGCTGTTTTAAAGACTAAAACAGAAATAAACATTTCAAATAATTTCTAAATGTCACAAAACTAGGAGCAACTTTTTTTTGGATCCTCTTAAGTGACTGATTTTCTATGTCTCTCTATAGTAGTCAGACAGACAGACAGACAGACAGACGGACAGACAGACGGACAGACAGATGGATGGATGGATAATTTTTGCCTTAGAATTTAGCTAAAATGATGGATCTTATGAGGCAGCATATCATTAATCTGTGCTACCCTACGATGCTGTCTACGTATGCAGCTCATATGGAACAGCACATTTGTGTTAATCTCTTCTTTCATGTCACTGATTTTTGTTTTGGTGGTTACAGACTCCATTCAGACAGAGCAGAGATCCTCCACCATTAAAAGAATAAAATAACAGGCATTATGTGGCTTTCACATAGTCTGTAATCTTGCTATGGTTATTGTAGCAAAATGCAGCTCTAAAAAGAAAAAGAGGCAATTTTGCTAGACTGCGTCAGCAGCACTAAGAATACCTTTCTAGAGGGAATCATAAATGACTTCGAGGTAAAGATGTAAACAAGTTTTTGCACATCTTTTTTCATTTTTATTTTAATAATAAAGGTGTCCCAATTTATAATTCATGGCAAACGGATATCCAGAACTACCCTATTTTTCACCCAAAGTGTTTTAAAGGGCCAAAGGAAAAGTACAATTCAAGAAGAATAATCTTAAGTGAAACCTTGTGAATTATCGTCACCACTTTTTTCATAATTTACTAAGGGCCAGAGGGTCTGGTTAGATGAGCTCAGCTCTTAAATACAACGATAGAGCTCCATGTATCACTACCAATGATAAATCATCTCTTGTGAGGAGAATTTCAAAGCTTTCTTAGTTAGAAGGCCAAAATGTATACTTTATGTGTCAGAATTTTAGATTATTTTAGGTGAGAAATGATTATAACATGTTACATATCTGAAATATATTTTTAAAAATGTTGAAGTGACTGACAACAATGTGGTATCATCAAGACAACTGTTTTTCTACTTATCACTAACTTACTGTGCATTATTGTAATTCTAACCGATTACAAAAGTAAAATGTGTCATCTCTGACAGTGATGTATTGCACATCTGCAGAAAATCAGATGTAACAGTGAAGCACATATCTGTTTCATTCTTTTCAGCTCTGTCATATGTCTAACCTCTACTGTAACACTGTGGTTTCCCTGCCATATGTTTTGAGTAACTCTGTGGTCGTATCATTTTAACACTATGGTAACCTTCTTGTATCACCGTAATAAAACAACACAAGACTCTTGTTACGTCAATAGGTAGTTAGTGTTAAATTTCTTATACTGTACCTCTAGGGTGACAACAAGTCAATGGCTGCCCTGTTGTGGCAAGAGTGGATTTTTTTTTTAGTGTTTTCATATTTCCAGGGCAACAATTCTTTAACCCACTGTTCTTTAACTCACTGATCTATGTCTTTGCTTTCTACAAAAGCTGAAGATTTTTTCATGATTTTTTTTTTCTGCAGGTTATATTGTTACACGACAAATGACTGCGTTTATGAGCGAGTGAGTCAATAAATCATTCATTCAAACAATTTGTTCAAAATACGGATTCATTTAGGAATGAGACAAGTAATGCTTTAGGAGTGAATTATTTAAACATTCACTCAAGCAATTAAAAACGTGAATTTATTCATGAAAAAAAGTGATTGTCTTCATGTGCAAGTTACTGAATCATTCACTCAAATGGTTTGTTCAAAATATGATTCATTCTTGTTCAGTGACACACTACGATTTCCGCTGTGGCTTTTGGAACTATTTATAACCAAATTTAGACAAAATAAATTTATTTCAATTTATTTAACATTTATTTATCAAAAACAACCTTATAGAACTGTTGTATGCAATCAATATATTGTTCAGTTAAAGTAATAGCTCACCCAAATATGAAAAAAATTGTTGAAAATCCATTCACCCTCAGGCCATCCAAAATGTAGATAAATTTGTTTCTTTGTCGGAACAGATTTGGAGAAATTTAGCATTTTATCCTTTGCTCACTAATGAATTCTCTTCAGTGAATGGGTGCCGTCGGAATGAGAGTTCAAACAGCTGATAAAGACATCACAATTATTTACAAGTAATCCACACCACTCCAGTCCATCAATGAATGACTTGTGAAGTAAAAATCTGCATGTTTGTAAGAAACAAATCCATCAGTAAAATGTTTTTAATGTCAACTCATTGTTTCTTGCTAAAATATGATTCCACTATCCATAATATCATGTCACAAGATGTTAACTGATGGACTGGAGTCATAAGGATTACTTGTGGAAAAACTAAATGACACTTGATGAGATTTTAACTTTGATTAATGCACAAACACTGATATGTTAATTTTGTTGGAAATGTTCAACTTTTTGGGGTCACTGCATAATATGTAGACTGGGTTCTGCAGGATCTGTCAAAAGACTCAGACTGTGTTTTCAATCATGAAAGACTCCATAAGGATAACATTACATGACTTCAAATAAGTGGCATGGCGTCCCTGCCATAATCAGCTAAAGCTAACTTAACTCCACTTAAACCACAAACAATGCAGTCTGTCTTTTCAAAAACCTCACCAAATTTGCAACCCATTCATTGGCTCATCTTTCACCATGTCAAAATATGCAAATGAACACAAAAGCCTTACCGTGCAGATGGCGAATTATGAACTTCCATGATGTCTGCTCAGATTTCCCTCATTGGAGCTTGCTTGCGTGTCTGTCATCAAGACAATCTAACTAGTATGAAAGCTGTGTTGACTAGAGGGGTAGAAATATGGAAAAACAGACATTTTTTCACATTTGTTATGATATGTAACATAAGTTCACTTTTTAGAGGGTCATATGGGCATTAAGGAGTAACTCACTCACTCTCACATTCAGAAAAAAATAAATAAATCACAGTGTAATTGTGGTTTACTTGGTCATCGAGCCTTCTCAGACTAAATTTAATCCATCATGATTTCCACTTTAATGAATGAGACCGAGATAAGAGACCAGCAAAGAGAAAATTACCCAAACATGCTTTATCTTCTTTGTCAGACAGACATTACATAGAAACCCAACAAGCGGCAACAAATACACAATGTATCAGTTTGATCCATTGAAAACAGCTTCAGGGTGAGCTCTCTGTTAGATGTCAGGTCAGTGGGATGTGTGAAGCTTTAGAGTTTCAACCAGCATCACTGAAATAAACTGACTGGCATGCCACATACATTCGGTGTTCATATGTGAATACTTTATTCATTCTGGAGTTCTAGGGCGAAAGGCAGACACTTGTAATTATAGGAGAAATTAAAGACACATCAGGTTGTGTGTCTGTGGCTTAAACATGTGAAATCACACATCTGTGCTGCATATGTTTAGAAGGGGCATACTCTGTCACATATGACACGACGGATGTTCTAGTCATATAGAAACGCCTTATAGGAAATTAATTATGTTTGACGGTAATGAAACATGTTTGGACACATTCATTTTATGAATGTCATTGCATTAGGAAATATCAAACCAAATCACATTTGCAAATAATCTCTTACAGAACTAACATTTAACCAACTAACATTTTTGAAAGAAATTAATATTTTCATTCAGCAAGGACACATTAAATTGTGACAAAATGACAAAATCATTTATAATGTTACAAAAGATTTGCACTTCAAGCAAATACTGTTCTTTTGAACTTTATATTCATCAAGGAATCCTGAAGTTAAAAAAAGCAGAGAAGTTAAATCAAATTAGCATATTATAGGCTCATGTGAGTGTCAAGACTGGAGTAATGACTGCTGGAAATTCAGATTTGCAATCACAGAAATAAATGGCATTTTAAAATGCATTAATATAGAAACATAATTATTTTAAATTGTAATAATATTTCACAATATCAACAATTTACTGTATTTTGATCACATAGATGCCTTGGTGAGCATAAGAGACTTCTTCCAAACAATGGAAAATTAAACAATCTTACTGACCACAAACTTTTCAGTGGTACTGTATACAGTATATATCATTTTTAACCTAAAAATATCTCTATGTGATTTTTTTTTTTCCTTTTCTTATTGTTTTCTTTCTTATTTTCATCTACAACTGAGTTTTTGATTTCTCCAGAGTGGAATGACATTTATACATTTCAAAGTGTGACCTCAGTATCCAAATACATTTTGGGTCCACTGTATGGTTTTATAAATTGCTCAAAGCTTCACAAAGATGAAAATATAAAACACTTCAAAAATGGCTAAGATTGTGGTCTAAATAAAAACAATAAAAAAGCAGCTCAAGTATCACTGGAACCTCAGGGTTGTAAAATTGGACCTGCACTAAAATCGCTCAAAATCAGCTAAAGCTAGGGTAGCACTAAAATAATATGGGTGATAAAAATGCAAGAATCTGACTTAAATGTGCATAAATTTAAACATACTGCCGCATTCTGTCATTAAAGGAATAGTTCCCCCTAAATTAAACTTATGCCATTATTTACTCAACCTCAAGTTGTTCCAAACCTGAAACACTAAAGGAGATGTCCAAAATCATTTCTTTTATTTTTTTTGCCCTTTTTGGTCAATATAGGCTTTTCTTATATGACAAAAAGCATTATGCATGCCACAAAATTTATCATTTTGTGTTCCATGGAAGAAAGAAAGTCATACAGGTTTGGAACGACATAAGAGTGAAGAAATGGTGACAGAATTTTCTTTTTTTTTTTCTTATTCAAAAAGGATACATGTTGATATATGACAACTACGCCAAACTGTTTGCTAAATCATCCAATACAAATGCATAGATTTGTCTCTTTTTCCACAGTTACACCACTTCCCAGTGTACACCCTTGACAGTTTATAAATGAGTGTGTGGAAAAGCATGTCAGTAGTAAATAAATCAGAGGACAGATCATAGCGTATTTACATTGAGCCCAGAGTGTGTGTGTCAAACTGACACGGCTTGATGTTGACTGATTTGGGTTTGTGACTCTAGTGTGTATGAGTGTTTATGTGACTCAGTGTCCATTTCTACGCATGCATCCGCTCTGACATTGCCTGCCCATCTATATGAAGCAAAGATGCCTGGGAACGTGTTTCTACAAGTGGAAGGAGCAGCTGAAAAATCTCTGCCACAGGATTAGAGCTTGTGAAGGAAACACGGTGGGTTTCCAAAAGTTCCGTGCTTATGTAAAACGGATCGATCCTTCATGTTAATCCCAGTATTTATCCAACACACTCCAGTAACTATAAACACTGGCCGGCACACACAGCGAAACGGATATGTGTGATCAATCAGGGAACAACTGTGGGGAAAAAAACAGGTTTGTTGATAGGTACAGTGAAGAACATTGGTTCTATAGAGCTTCATATGGTAGAGGACTTGAATGAGGCTATTTGTCTTGCCAATTCAATATTATCACCTGATCCATCTCGTTTTCAAATGCTGTGATGGTTTCTTGGTAATGCCTGACAGATTTGCATTACAGAATTTAATGTAGTGGATATATCTTACAAGGAGAAATAAATCCATGTTTATTTAATAAATCAAGGTTTGTACAATTAAGTGTTTTATCTTACCAAAGGAAAAATTAACTGCTCAGAGGTTGATTTTACATAACTTATAGGAGAATTAACATGGTTCTCATTCTGTTTTAAGTTTCTGTATTTTTAATCAGAAAAACTTTAGTTTAAAAGATTTATCTATTTTAATATATTTTTAAAACAATTCAAATGTATTTTTATTTTCAATTATTTTAAAGAAAGCGCAAACTCAGCTGTGGAAAAAAAAATCACATGAAGACATTTTTATGTTAAAAATGACATAGGCCTATACACAAATGTCCAAAGTCTGTGGTCGGTAAGATTTGTTAATGTTTTTGAAATAAGCCTCTTATGCTCACTAATGCATTTATTTGATCAAAATAGAGTAAAACAGTAATTGGTAACGTAAAGACTTTAAGCGAACATTTGAAATAGAAATATTTTGTAACATTATACACATCTTTACTGTCACTTTTGATCAATGAAATGCATGCATCCTTGAATAAATGTATTAACTTCTTTAAAAATAAATAAATAAATAAATATTACTGACCACAAACCTTTGAACAGCAGTGTATTACTCCTAAAAGGGGAAAAATGTAATTATTGACAAATAATAAAAAAATATACAGGTGCATCTCAATAAATTAGAATGTCGTGGAAAAGTTCATTTATTTCAGTAATTCAACTCAAATTGTGAAACTTGTGTATTAAATAAATTCAGTGCACACAGACTGAAGTAGTTCAAGTCTTTTAACTGTGATGATTTTGGCTCACATTTAACAAAAACCCACCAATTCACTATCTCAACAAATTAGAATACTTCATAAGACCAATAAAAAAACATTTTTAGTGAATTGTTGGCCTTCCTGGAAAGTATGTTGATTTACTGTGTAAGTACTCAATACTTGATAGGGGCTCCTTTTGCTTTAATTACTGCCTCAATTCGGCGTGGCATGGAGGTGATCAGTTTGTGGCACTGCTGAGGTGGTATGGAAGCCCAGGTTTCTTTGACAGTGGCCTTCAGCTCATCTGCATTTTTTGGTCTCTTGTTTCTCATTTTCCTCTTGACAATACCCCATAGATTCTCTATGGGGTTCAGGTCTGGTGAGATTGCTGGCCAGTCAAGCACACCAACACCATGGTCATTTAACCAACTTTTGGTGCTTTTAGCAGTGTGGGCAGGTGCCAAATCCTGCTGGAAAATGAAATCAGCATCTTTAAAAAGCTGGTCAGCAGAAGGAAGCATGAAGTGCTCCAAAATGTCTTGATAAACAGGTGCAGTGACTTTGGTTTTCAAAAAACACAATGGACCAACACCAGCAGATGACATTGCACCCCAAATCATCACAGACTGTGGAAACTTAACACTGGACTTCAAGCAACTTGGGCTATGAGCTTCTCCACCCTTCCTCCAGACTCTAGGACCTTGGTTTCCAAATGAAATACAAAACTTGCTCTCATCTGAAAAGAGGACTTTGGACCACTGGGCAACAGTCCAGTTCTTCTTCTCCTTAGCCCAGGTAAGACGCCTCTGATGTTTCTGTGGTTCAGGAGTAGCTTAACAAGAGGAATACGACAACTGTAGCCAAATTCCTTGACACGTCTGTGTGTGGTGGCTCTTGATGCCTTGACCGCAGCCTCAGTCCATTCCTTGTGAAGTTCATCCAAATTCTTGAATCGATTTTGCTTGACAATCCACATAAGGCTGTGATTCTCTCGGTTGGTTGTGCATCTTTTTCTTCCACACTTTTTCCTTCCACTCAACTTTCTGTTAACATGCTTGGATACAGCACTCTGTGAACAGCCAGCTTCTTTGGCAATGAATGTTTGTGGCTTACCCTCCTTGTGAAAGGTGTCAATGTTTGTCTTCTGGACCACTTTCAGATCAGCAGTCTTCCCCATGATTGTGTAGCCTAGTGAACCAAACTGAGAGACCATTTTGAAGGCTCAGGAAACCTTTGCAGGTGTTTTAAGTTGATTAGCTGACTGGCATGTCACCATATTCTAATTTGTTGAGATAGTGAATTGGTGGGTTTTTGTTAAATGTGACCCAAAATCATCACAATTAAAAGAACCAAAGACTTAAACTACTTCAGTCTGTGTGCACTGAATTTATTTAATACACGAGTTTCACAATTTGAGTTGAATTACTGAAATAAATGAACTTTTCCACGACATTCTAATTTATTGAGATGCACCTGTATATAATATGTAAATGTATGCTAATGTATATATATATATATATATATATATATATTAATGTTAATAACATAACATGGATACTTTTATCTTAAAAGAATTGGATAAGAATTTGAGAATTTGAGCTCATATTAAGACATCAATGTGTGACATCTCTCGTGAAACTACTGAGGCAACATGCAAGCCTGAGAAGCATGATACTAGAATGAAAGATATCGAAGTGTCCTTATTTGTGATTCGTCGTCTTCTTTTTCTCCATTTTTTTTTTTAATTTTTTAAATTTTTTACATGATACTATACACCAAGAACTAATACAAAACATGTTAATTTCTATTTCAGCATTCTGAATGTATCTACTCACCAAAGAACTGCTCATTTAACCACAGTGCCACAAGGATCTCCCCAGGGAAATTATTTCATATGGGGAAATCAGAGAGGGCAAAGGAAACCCACCTTGCCAGGGTCTTTCATCTTCTCCTGCACTTCTGTTTGAACAGAGCTGTCATAGAACAGCAAAAAAAGATGTGTAATGCATATGTCCTCTGGTCCTATCAAAATGACAACAGAGAAAATTTATTGCCAAAAAATTATCTTTAATCCATCATGTGCAGGGCTAAAATAAATGTCCACGGTCACAACTTGAAAAGAAAAACTGTGGACACCCTTAACTTTCAAAACAGAATGTCAATAAGATTTTAAGCACACATTAAACGCTGACAGATAATGAAATATTTGCCTAGAAGTCAAATCCATATAATTAATTGCATTTTAAGCATTTTAGGGCATTTATGCAAAGTCTAAAAAGCTGAAAATCAATGCAATTTATGTTGAATATTTTCTTAGGGCCAACTGAATACATTGTGTGTAATACTGTGAACCCAAAAAGTATTTGAACTATTAAGCCACATTTAACAAATTATTTTGTGAAATGTCTATTTAAAAACCTTTCAGATTTAAAGCATTTGATGCTATTATGGTGTGACTGGATCATATCCAGAGCCACACATTTTATTGTATACGTAATTCAATAACATGCATAGATGTGTTCAAATACTTTTTGCTTTAGGGGATTTTTGCACATCCAGTGGCAACTTTTACAATATAGCTCCTTAATTATTAGTTGTGTATTAAACTTTGGCCTGCAACTCAATCCACACGGTTTCTGCTAAAACTTTAACTGGAGAAATGTTAAAAATAAAGAAACTGCACTGTTCAGCAAGCATTGCAAAGTAACATTTTAAGCTGAAGGTTTTTTTTTCTGAAAGAAAAAAGAGAGATTTCCTGTTTACCTTTTCAATGTAACATTTGGTTTATTAATAACATCTTAAAAGACATTTGGCATGTGGAAAAGCAAACACCATCTTTGACTTTGTGAGCTGAACCTGTGTTGTCAGGGGCATTTGTGTAAGATGACTGGAGCTGATGTTTTCAGCACTCATTTATCATATGTTCTCTCTGGAAGCGATTCAAATTCAACTTTACTTGCTCTTGGATGGCCAATGCTATACGGCCCAGCATCCAGTAAAAACGGGTCAGGGCTTTCCATAGGTCACAACAAGGCGGACAAAAATATTCCATCCCCTTGGTTTTAATATAACTGTTGATGGATGTTTACAATCTGACATTTTTTCAAATTAATGCATAGTTTCATACTACATAGAATATATGCCGCCCACATCTGTGGTTTATCTAATGGTATAATAAGGGTATAATGCAATTCGTTTTGAGAATATTTAGCATTGTGATTATGTCTTGAGTGGTGCTAAGGGTTTGTGATTAAAGCATTCTCTTGAACTGAGATGAATGACAACATTGACAAGTTTAAAGTACCTTGGGTCTGGTTCACATTAAATTTCTCAGTTGTCAGACAAAAGTGTCCAATTGAGATCAGTAATGCTGCCGCTTTAAGAGCACACTGAGAATTTGGCAGAATTTGGATATGTTTGCAGGTGCACATGACTAATTATCAGTTTTCATAAATGCATTGAACGTAAAGAACATAAATGACAGACGTTTTAGTTTTGTGGCATCATTCTAATCATTCTTTGATTAGATGAAAAGTTAAAAAGAATAAACAATATATGTCTTGGTTATGACATTTTAACAATTTCACACATCCTTGCTGAATAAAAGTATTTCTTTCAAAAAAGAAAAAAAAAAAAGAAAAAAGAAAAAAAGAAAGAGACAAAAAAGTACTGACCCCAAACTTTTAAACGGTAGTGTACATTGTCACAAAAGATTTGTATTTTGAATAAATGCTGTTCTTTTTATCTTTTTATTCATCAAAGAATCCTGAAAAAAAAGTATCACAGGTTCCAAAAAAATATTAAGCAGCAAAAACTGTTTCCAACATTGATATGTGACACTGAAGACTATGGTTGATGAAAATTCAGCTTTGCATCACAGGAATAAATTCTATTTTAAAATAGGCTGTGTTGGAATAGAAAACTGTTATTTTCACAATATTACTGTTTTTACTATATTTTTGATCAAATAAATGCAGCCTTGATGAGCATACTGTAAGACACTTCTTTAAAAAACTTACTGATCCCAGACTTTTGAATGCCAGTGTATTCTGCATTTATATGTACTCTATATGCTAGTGCAATTTATATATTTACCTTATTAACCTTAACATAAAGTGATACCTTAAGATGAATATGTAGTCTCTTCTTGGACTCAAAATATTATGGGAAATCCGCACTATAAAGGATGCAAGGCTCACCAAGAAAGGTAACCAAGAAAACTCAATGTAATGACAGTTGATAAGAAAAGATAAATATGCAGAAGTATGACAGATGGAGAGGCCTAAAACCGCTGCTACCATCCATGTAAGTGGACAATAATAATACCTGCAGTTCATCCTGTTGTGCATTTCATCAAAAAGAGTGCGTTTGGCAGTTCAGTAACCAGCTGGTCTCCATGCCCTCTCAATGTTGAAGAAGCGGAAGTGGAAATTTGGCCACCTCTGTGCATGCATATGCTCCAAAAATTTGGTGGCAAACCAAAGTTGCTGACTCTTTATTTGTTTGTGAAAAGCATATTTTCTCATCATACAGTAAAGTTTTTGTCTTCCGCTGAAACCACAGAGGATTGGAAACACTTATCTATATTGTCCATGAAGCTGGCTTCCTTCACAACAGCATGATTAAAAGCAAGCAACACCAGTGAATTGTGCAAAACCAGATGTGCACTTGTCATAATGTTGTCACCACTTGAAACAAGCATAGAAACTTGTTATCCACTCCCAAACCTTTTGTACTTTTAGTTTAGAACTGTTGTGCAACCTTAAAATTCACACTAGCCATTATAAGAGAGATTATTACGCTGTTCTATTTGATGCTTCATCAATGTAGCCACAGAAAAGAAATCATGTTGTATTCTCTGTACAATTGCATATTTTAGCTTAAGAGATCTTCCCTCCCACATTCCTTGGCTCTGAAAAAAAGGAAAGCAGTGTGATAGAGAGAAAAATGTGTGAGAGTGCAGTATTATGTCATTTGAGCCAGGTATTACAGGATTTATCACCCATGTGGTGACCACATGTCTACCTTTCAGAGGAAGACACTTGATTCATGCTCGTACAGTCAGTCTGATGGGCTTTATCTGCTTTGGCAGCTTTCTTCATTCCATAAAATGCATGCATGGATAGATAGATAGATAGATAGATAGATAGATAGATAGATAGATAGATAGACAGATAGACAGACATATGGACGGACGGATGGATGAACGGACGGATGGACAGATACATGCATGAATGAATGGATAGATAGACAGATTGATGGATGGTTGGATGCATGCCTGCATGCATGGATAAATAGATGGACAGATGGATGGATGGATTGACGGACGGACGGAAGGGACATATGGATGAATGGATGGATAGATGGATGGACAGATGGATGGATGGATGGATGCATGCATGCATAGATTAACAGATGGATGGATGGATGGACTGACAGATGGACAGATGGACTGATGGATAGATGGATGGATCAATGGATGGATAGACTGATGGATGGATGAATGGATGGATCAATGGATGCATACATGCATGAATAAATAGATGGACAGATGGATGGATGGATTGACAGACGGACGGACATATGGATGGATGTATGGACAGATGGATGAATGGATGGATGGATAGATGGATGGACAGATGGATGGATCAATGGATGGATGGATGGATGAATGAATGCATGTATGCATGCATGCGTGGATAGATAGATGGACAGATGGATGGATGGATGGATGGATGGATGGATGGATGCATGGATGGATAGTTAGATAGATGGACAGACAGATGGAAGAATCAGTGGATGGATGGATGATTGCATGGATTGATGGACGGTCAGATTGATTGATGGATGCATGCATGCATGTATGGATAGATAGATTAACAGATGGATGGATGGATGAATGGATGAATAATAAATAAATAATATACTATACAAATGAATATAATATAATAATAATAATATATTACATAGCGCCTTTAGAAGCAGCTTTTCAGAGCTGATTAACTACTCATTAATCAATTCAGCAACTATCACTGTGCCAGGAAAAAACAGAACATGAAAACAGAATGAGAACATGCAACATCTACAGTACATGCATCTTACTGGTAACTGCCAGAGGAACTCTGTTTAGTGCTGGATTTCAGTGCCAACACATTTCAGTGTGGATTATTTCCAGGGCTGAGCCATCACAGCACTGATGAGGCAGGAAATTGGATTGTAGTGCAGCATGGTGCAATGACCACAGACTCCCGCAGGACATTACAGGTGGAGTGACATCATCCATACAAATAGCCAGCAGAAAAGCAGAACATATTGAAAGCACTTAGAAGGAACTGGTTGAACTTCATAATGTTCCCTGCAAGAAAGTGGTGGGAACCACAACACACTAAAGGGAAACTAAGACTTCTACCACAACCAAAGGCCTATTCGCACCAAATGTGAAGCAAAAATGCAAAACACATAAAATTTAATTACATTTATATTTAGTCATTTAGCAGACGCTTTTATCCAAAGCGACTTACAAATGAGGACAATAGAAGCAATCAAAACCAACAAAAGAGCAACAACATGCAAGCGCTATGACAAGTCTCGGTTAGCCTAACGCAGTACACGTAGTAAGGTATATTTTTTTTAATTACCAGACTTTAAAAAGAAATTGAGTTCATGTCTGTGTAGTACAGAAAAGGGAAATAACGAGAAGATAAATAATACTTAGAAAAAGAATCTATAGCTGTAAAAAGAAATGTTACTGTAAATCTACTGTTATTAAGCAAAATATTGTTCAGACAAATAGTATAATTTTAGTATGACTGAGAAACTATTACAGCTTTTATTTTTAATATTTAAATTTTAAATTTAGTTTAAGTTTTAGTAGTTTTGTTGTTGTGTGTAATGTTTTATAGTTTTTTTAATATTATAGTTTATTATAAATCTGTAGTTTTTATTAGACTTCAGTTTTAGTTTTAGTTATTTTAGTACATCAAGTTAAACTAAATTTAACTGAATAATTAAATGAAAATTAAATAAATAATTAAAATCAATTAAAACAAATAATTAAAATGAAACATTAGAAATGTTACCTTGTCAACTAGCTGAAATTTTAAAAATAAAGGTTGAATTTTATAGTTTATTTTACTTCAATTAATATCTATTTCAAGTAATGAAAACGTGTGTTGTTTTGGGTTTTAGTTTTAGTTTTATTTATTTTTTGTTTATTTGGATCCCCATTAGCCACTACCAAGGTAGTGGCTGTTCTTCCTGGGGTCCAACAACTAAAAAACAAAATTACATTAATCCATAACAATGAAAACCAATACAACAAAACATACAAACCCAAAATTCATTCAGAACATCAAGATCAACAATTTACTGAGTACTGTACCATTAAATATTTATTTAACGATTTTTTAAACCTCATTTTACTTATTAAAAAAAAACATGTAATGTCCGATGGCAATTAATTCCATATTTTCATTTCTCTATATATTACAGTCCATTCCTTTGCATTAGTTTTTGAAACAGGAAGCAAAAAATATCCTTTTGATGCATGACATGCTTTTGACTAGCTCTACTATACAAAAGTTGACAGTACAATACACTTGGAACTCTCGATACTGAAATGTTTCTTATAAAACAAAGCAGAGAAACAATTGCCATATCCTTCACCAGTAGCCAACCTAGAATTTTGTGCATTCTCATAATATTAACCCTTCTATTACAGTTCAGAATTAGTCGTGCAGCTCTATTCTGGACTAACTGTAATTTTTCTAAGTCTTTACTTGATGCACTCGACCATACCACTGGACAGTCTAAATAAGTAAGAACCATTGTTTGCACAATTTGAGAGATGCAATACTGTGGTAAAAATTTTGCACATCTCTTAATAACTGATAAACCTCTTCCCATAACTATTACCATACCTGTTTTGACCACTTCAGCCTACTGTCTAGAATAACTCCAAGAAGTCTAAGTTCCTCTACCTATTCAATAGGCATACTCTTTACAGACAAATTTAATTGTGGTTTAAGCTTAAGTTTAGAATTTGATCCAAACACAATACTTTTGGTTTTTGTCAAATTTAGAACCATCTTTTTTATTCCATACCCACTTTACCACTAATTGTAACTCCTCATCTAAATTAGCAGATCATTTTTCAATTGATGTTGCTGGTATATATAACATTGTATCATCTGCATACATAACTGCCCTTGCACACTTTAAAACCAAAGGAAGATCATTGGTAAAAATAGAAAAAAACAATGGTCCTAGACAACTTCCTGGAGGCACACCACATTGCAACTCTTTCACTTCCGAATAACTTCCATTATAAAATACACATTGCCTCCTATTAGTCAGATAACTTTTAAACCAATGCACAGTTTGAGAAGTAAATTTATAACATTTCAATTTTTCCAGCAATAATTTATGATCCAGTACATCAAAAGCGGAGCTAAAATCCAACAATACTGCTCCTACTAAATTATCATCATCAATCTGCACTAAACAATCATCTGTTATCTGTGTTAATGCTGTTCCTGTTGAATGTCCTACTCGATATGCATGCTGAAAATCAGAGAACAAATTATTCTCCTTAAAGAAGAATTGAATTTGTTCACAAACTATCGTTTCAAACACTTTACTAAGAACTGGCAGTAAACTTATTGGTCAACTATTAGCACCACTAAAACTCAGTGCTGCATTTTTCTGTATAGAATAACCTTTGCTTCTTTCCAAGCTAAAGGGAAAATCCCCTTTTTAATACTGATATTAAAGATGTGGCAAACTGGTTCCGCCAAACAGCTGGCTGCTAATTTTACAAGGCGACCATCTAAGTTATCCATTCCCGATGGGTTGTCTATATTTATCCTTGATAATTTTTGTTCCACTTGTTGTACATTTACTTTATTCAATTCAAAGCATAGGGCTGGCTTATCACTTGTTATTTTTTCAGTTTGCCTTTCACTTGATGTAATATTATCAATTAACATTTCTTCTCTAAGTTTATGTACTTTGTTTATAAAAAAAAAAAAGTTATTAAAATAATCGGGAATTTAATCTGATTTAGTTCAAATGAATCACTTGTCTCAATAAAAAAAGGAGTTTGACCTGATTTCCTACCCATTATTTCATTAAGAATATTCCACAATTTTTTGCCATCATATTTATTTTTCACTTATTTTTACTTTATAAAATGTTCTTTTCTTTTTTCTATGAATTTTAGTTACTTGATTACGCAGTTTGCAATAAATTTCCCAATCCTGCTTATTCCCAGTTCTGTGTGCCGTACTCTTTGCCACATCTCTTTCTACCATAATGTTCTTCAGTTCATTATCAATCCATGGTGCCCTACTATTCTTCACTATGTGTTTTTTCATAGGTGCATGTTTATCCACCAAAGAATAAAATAATCTTTCAAAAGCTGCTAATGCATCATCGGGATGATCTTCCTTATAAACATCATCCCAACATATATTATTTACATCTTTACAAATAATTTCTGACAAAATTTCCTATATGATCTTTTATAAATTACTTTTGGTCTTCCTTTAGGGACCTTTTTCTAGTAATCGCTATTATATTATGATCACTACACCCAATAGGAACAGATACACACTTAGAGCACATTTCCACAGCATTTGTATAAATATGGTCTATACAAGTAAATGTTCTCTCACCAAGAATATTTACATGAATTCATGAATTCACCACTTTAGTCTTTAGGGGACAAACCTGAGACATCCAATTAATATTTAAATCATCCATCAAGTAAATTTCATTTCCAGTATCACATACATTATCAATCATATCACACAATTCACTTAAATAACAACTATTTGCACATGGTGGTCTATAGCAACAACCAACAAATAATGATTTGACAAATGGTAACTGTACTTGTAGCCACAGAGCCTCTACAGGCATTAAATCTTGTCTTATCTTTACTGGAATATGACTTTGAATATATATGGCAACCCCTCCACCATATTTATTTCTATCTTTCCTGTAAATATTATAACCATTTATATTTACTAAATCATCTGAGAATGTTTGATCAAGATGTGTTTCTGTTATTGCTAAAACATGAATATTATTTGTAATCTAAACATCAGATATTTCAACAAGTTTATTCCTAAGGCTACAAATATTAATATGAGCTCATTTTAATCCTTTCCTTGGTAACTTGATTGATACCGACATAATTTATAAAAATTCTTAATTTCATCCAATTTCCTCAAGCTAGCTTAAAGAAGCTAGAGGCCTACTTTGATTTCCCATTGCTATCATTTTTGACTTTTGATGATGGATATGTGATTAATTTATCATAACGAAGATAGGCTATCTCTCCCCTCTCTCTTGCAGCTCACAATTCTGGCATAAACTCTTTCCTCTTTAAATGCACATGTTCTGGGAAATCTTCATTCAAGTATATGTTTGTGCCTTTGAGGTATTTTGCTCTCTCCAGCACTGCCTCTTTGTCTTTATACTTAAGAAATTTAACAACGATGGGTCTAACTCGATTAAAATTCCCATTTTTCGTCCTTCCTATTCTATGTGCTTTCTCCAAGGTAATTTTATTTTGACCAAGCTGTAGTTTCTCTTGAATCATCTGTTTTACTTTCTCTTCAGATTCACACCATTTCTCATTTGGAGACTCAGGAATGCCTTCCACCACTATATTATTCTGCTTGCACTGACCTTCCAAATAATTGGCTTTAGCATCTAATACTAAAAGTAATTCAGCCAACTTTTA
Organism: Spinibarbus caldwelli; assembly: GCA_039654775.1. Taxonomy (NCBI): domain Eukaryota; kingdom Metazoa; phylum Chordata; class Actinopteri; order Cypriniformes; family Cyprinidae; genus Spinibarbus; species Spinibarbus caldwelli. The sequence continues at coordinate 8,118,974 of CM077238.1, read as the reverse complement.
GTTAACTGTTTTAACCCTGCAACAAATATTTATTCTTGATGTGAATACATTTCAAAGCTTGAGGTTTTGCTTGTCAGTTTGAACTATCATAGTCAGTTTGAACTATATATATATATATATATATATATATATATATATATATATATATATATATATATATATATATATATAAATAGTTCAAACTGACTTAAAAAAAAAAAAAAAAAAAGTAAATTTATAGCATCCAAGAAGTACAAAATTAGGAACCTCTTGCACTCTGACAACTCCAGTAAGCCATCCAGAGAAACAGCACAGCAACAGCAGGGTGTATCATGTGAACAGATTGGCAGTTCATTTTAGTTTTGGCCTTGCGTAAGAAAGTTATAAACAATTAATTTATGCTGCCACAGTTCAAGACACATCCCCCACCAACACCTATAAAGAATCTTCAGTCAGAGATTTATTTCCTCAGAGTTTATGCATAATCTGCCAGAGTTTGTGTTTCCAAAATATTTATTTTTCCATCGTTTTTTGGCTGCTCTCAGCAGCTGTCGGGATCTAAAGCATATTCTTGTTGTTCTTGACCTCACAACACCTTTGATGAACACACAGGCAGAATTATAATGTTCACCTTCAACATGGCTTTTGAATGAGCTGCGGCTCAAAAGCCACAATCCATAACAACTAAAATTCAATAATATGTGTGGAGACTCCAGTTTGAGGGTCTGTCTGTGACATACTACTTTGTCTTTCCCAGCAAATGTCATAATATTCAGCTCACATTCAGCTAATTTAGTATAGTGAATATAGAGTGTCAATTTCCCAAAGTGAATTTTGCTTGAATAGACATTTACCTCCAACCCACAAACCACTGCTACCACATAGTTCCATCTAATTCTTACAACTATCTCACTGGCTCCTATAAAGAATTATAGGGAATAACAACATTAATTTAATTTAAAAATGTCTTTGAGTTTGGATATCTGAATACACTGACTTTTTGCTAAATGTTCTGTAATTTAACATTAAACTAACTCATGGAATCATTGTGGTGAATTTTTTATTTATTTATTTATTTATTTTTTTTAACTGTAAATGAGAGAGAATCCTATTCTAAGCTCCTCAGAGTCCCCAGCTCAACTTGAGTACAAACGTCAATTGAAGCATGGGAAGCAAACGATTCTCAGCCAAACATTTGTTTTCACTTTAGCCTTTGAGTAGTTTTTTCAGTGTTAAAATACTTTCTATCCTAGTTTCATATGCAGAGTCAACTATAAAACATTTTCCTGAAAAGTGTACAGACTGTGGTGTAACTACATTGGTTTGTGAGTGGGACTATCTGTCTGTCTCACCAATGGAAGACTGGCAGGTATTATTTTCTGCAATTCCATTTGATAACATTTCTTCTTATTCCATTTAATTCAGAAGTATGTAATGGAGAAAAAATGGGTTGCAAATACTGTTTCATGATTACTTCTCCCTTAATATCCATTCAGTTGCTTTGACTTTGGCTGACAAATAAAGAAAAATATACCAGTAAGTGAAGTTCAAGGCCAAATGCACTACTGTAAAAACCCAAATAGCTGGTATGTTAATCTTGGATGCACTTAAATACAACCCAGAGTCAGATTATTTCTCTGCGGCCCTGACTATCAGCAGAAGCATAAATCAAAATACAAACCAAATTAAATAAATCGAAGGTTTTCAAAAGAGGTTGAAAATGTTTTGCTATTTCTGGTTTCTAAGAGGTCAAGTGAAATTGCATGGAAAGACCTTGTGCAATGTAGTACCGTTTGCTTTTTTAGGGGTTGAACTTTATATTTTAACAAGATTTCACACTGAGCAAGTCATTTCACACTATTTTGTGCACCTATTAAAATAATGCAAAGCTGTTATTGAAGGATGTGACAGATAAAACTATCATGTAAATAAAACTGTGAATAAAACAAAGATTATTGGAGCACATTTTATAAGAAAATACTATTTCAATCGTTCTACTTGAGAAATCCATGTGTATTTCAATGTTACTTGCCATTTCTTTGTAATTACTTATGAAATTTACTAGCAATTTCTGCATGAAAATGGATTCAAAGTAAATTCTAAACCATTTTTTTTTTTCATTGGCAGTATAATCAACCCAATACCAAACCAACAGAAGTCATTTAAAGAAGGCAAAAAAATTCATTTTAATGGTCAAACAGTCAAAGAGGATGAGGTAAATGGCAATGTATAATAATGTTTAAATATAAAATAATATATAATATCTTCAAATCAATCATACTGCCAGAAGATTATGTTTTGAGTACTTGTACGACACCCTTACACAGGCTAAAATGAAATAATAGTAAAATAATGAACTTTTGCATTTTAATAAACTCATTTTATTCATTTGCAATCCTCTGAATATATCTTCTTGTCATTTATAGACCACAAAAGCATCTCCAAGACACCATTAGTAATATGGACAGAAACTGTGCACCTCCATTCTAAGCGTCGTATTCTCCATCATACTCTCTCCAGAAATCTGTGTGAGTTACAGCCCATGTCTTGACATTTACAGAGTCATCCCCTGAAGCCAAAATTTACTAGGTCCAATTGTTTTAAATTATCTTTAGATTACTGGCCTTTTGCCCTGAGACAAAAGGCCAGTAATCTAAATCAAGACTGGCATAAAAGCAAGAAAAAGAATGGAGACAGAGACAGAAAAAGAAAGAAGAAAAAACAAAAAACAAAAAACAGTTTGTGTGATGTGTTTATCGTACCGCACTTTGACTGCTATACCACTTTTTTATTATTCTTGAAATATTTAACATGTGACAAAGCAAATATATGGCTGTACGTTTTTGTCTGTGCTGCGCTCTCTTATGGTCACCAAGCCTGCATTATTATAAAATATTATTACACTTTAAAACAACCTTTTCTGTTTTATTATATTTTAAAATATATTTATTTCTGAAATGGCAAAGCTGAATTTTCAGCAGCAATTACTCCAAACTTCAGTATCACACGATTCTTCAGAGATCATTCTAATATGCTGATTTGCTGCTCAAGAAATATTTCCTACTATTATTGCCGAAAACAGCTGCTTAATATTTTTTAATACTTTAGGAACTTTAAAAGCATGCCATTTATTTGAAATATATGTCATGTGTATGTTCTGTTTTGGGTTTTGTTCTAGTTCTGTTATGTTCCTGTTTCCAGTTATATATACATGAAGAGTTCAGATGCAAAAGCCTCTAAGTGCCATCTGAGATTTTCATCTAAAATAGGCATTTTTTCAGGCTCCTATGTTTAGGTTCAGTAATTTTACTCTGATGGCAATGTATAGGTCCTTTCTATGCAAGTAAAGTGAAATAACTGAACATAAATATAGGAGCCTAATAAAACTGCTTATTTTAGAAGAATATTTCAGACGGCACTTAGAGGCTTTTGCATCTAAACTCTTCAATATATATATATATATATATATATATATATATATATATATATATATATATGCATATATACATATACATATAAAGAGAGATATGCATTAAAAAAGACAGTTCACTTAACATGTAACAGAATCCAATCCAAAATAACCATACACAGAAATATAGGCTTGGCTGACATTGCAGCTTTTCATGGACATCACAAGTCGATTAAATAAGCACGTCTGCAAAGTCTGTGCTAACACCACACTGGGTTACTGTACTTCATTGATAATCCTCCCAACCTTGAACAAGGTCTCTCCTTCACATCTGCTGGGCTCTAAATTACAAGGGGTATTTCCACTTCTGTCTGAGTGACAGCCTGGCGTTCACCAACCTCGAACCAAAACATTTCAATGCTATCTGACTGTCTGCAAAAGCAGGGAATTTACCCAATGTGCCACCCATGCTACCAGCAATGTCCACTCAGCACAGCCCTGGGTGGTCCACCATCATCTGGACAGGCTTGAATCAAGTTGTATCCAAGATGCCTCAGAGCAAGCACCACATTTAGATGAAAAGCATTGTATAATGAGACAACCTGAGCATTTTGGTCAAGGCTTAAATGTCTGAACTCTGCCTGGATTACGTGAAATGGCAACATGGTTTTGGCCCAGGCACAGATCTAAAGTCTGAAATGGAAAGAATTGGTTCAAGCTGAGAGGGGGAAAAAAAGACCTAGACTTTAAACAACCATCACCCACCTTCCGTTTCTGGGGAGATACGCTTCTCAACACACTTGCACTTCGTTAAGTTTCAGCAAGACACAAAACTTTTTGTGACACGGAGGAATCCGACTGAATTTAATACCTCCAGGAGGTGAACGAAAGCACGATTTACCACTTTTGGCAAGGAAAATAGAAGGCGCAGGAGTGCAGATAAACCACAGCATAAATGCTGGCCAACAGGTATTGCCCTCAGAGAGCAAGAGGGGAAAAAGACAAATGAAAATAAAAACATTGCGAAGATTAAGGCTTGAGGGGAGAAAGAGAGAAACAGAGGAACAAAACAGTGACTCACATTCCAGCAGCAACCAAGAATCCAAAATATGTTTTGTGCTCCTGAAGAAAAGAAGGGAAGAAGGCACCAAAGCTGACAATCATGATGTCTGCACACTACAGACAAAATGTTCCAATCCAATTTAATATTTTACTTAAAAGTTGAAGTGTGTAATTTTTTGGTGTTAAAGCAATAGTTGACCCAAAATGAAAATTCTGTCATCATTCACTTAGCCCCATGCTGTTCCAAAGAGGACTTTCTTTTTCTATGGAACACAATGTAGACTAAAATAGTTTTTATTTAGCTTGGCGATTACAGAATTACCTGTTGATGTCTGCACAATAGATCAGTCACGCTGCTCTGCTCCAAAAGAATCCTCATGATGACCACCTGATGGGTGAATACGGATATATGAGCCCGTTTATTATCCAGCACTCAACTGTTAGAAGTGTATTCCTGAGGAAAAGTGAGCTCAGTTATGCTCATTCAAAGCAAAAGAAAAGTGATTTTCAAGATGGTGTACAGTATGGAAAAAAAACAATGCAAGCCAGAGCTCAGTTTTACAGTAATGAATAGCGAGAGAGACTCATTTTTACCTCTGTGACTCAAAGTTCTCCAGCTGAGAGAAAGTTTCTAAGTTTTGTTTTACAGATGTCAGGTGTACAGGTGTGTGTGTGTGTGTGTGTGTGTGTGTGTGTGTGTGTGTGTGTGTGTGTGAGCGTGAGTGTGTGTGTGTGTGTGTGTGTGTGTGTGAGTGTGTGTGTGTGTGTGTGTGTGTGTGTGTATGTGTGTAACCGTTACTTCACTTTGCTCATGTACAAATATACATTACAGTAACTAATTGACCAAAAAAAAAAAAAGGACCAATCAAAATCACAGATGTAGATGAGTTTGTTTCTTCATTGGAACAAATTTGGAGAAATGTAGCATTACATCAGTTGATCCTCTGTAGTGAATGGGTGCCGTCAGAATGAGAGTCCAAACAGCTGATAAAAATGTAATAATCCACAAGTTTTGCACATGACTCCAGTCTATCACTTAATGTCTTGTGAAATGAAAAGCTGCTAGTTTGTAAGAAACAAATCCATCTTTAAGGGGTTTTTCCTTTAAACTGTCACTTCTGGCCAAAATACCAGTCCATAATAATGCTTCCTCCAGTGAAAAAGTCAATCTCCTGTTGTCCTCTCAAATCAAAATCCAGCAACATATTTGTTTAATTAGAATTGTTTTGGACTGTTTTGGCTTGTAAACATTGCTTGATCTGTGCAGATTTCTCTCCTGATACAGGTGAGATGACATTTCCACTGGAGAAAGCCATTATAGCGGGCATGTATTTTAGACAGAAGCAATGGTTTGATGGTAAACATCATGATGGATTTGTTTATACTAATAATTATGGCTGAGTAACAATAAATAAAATAAAAATGCATGACAAAATACAACCTATACAGATGTATACATAACTGGCATGGCAATGAGAGGTAATAAACACAATCACTTATAGTCTAGGCCAAACTACAACTGTTTATTGTTTTCACTGATTTTGAGAATAACACACTTTGATTTAGCAAAGATTTATGCAAATTACATATGTTCATGCACACCTGTTGTACGTTTTCTTTGCATGTAAATAAACAAACTGAATCAAATTAATAGTGAACAAGGCTCAATGAGAACACTGAATAGGATATGGACTCTGAGAATTGCTGAATTATGACTAAATGTTTGAGTACGCTTTCACATGACAACCAATGTTTGGTGCCCACTGTTTAACATCTGGTCTTAACACCTCAAATGAAACCAACATGCAGTTGTTCAAGCACTTATTTAGTTGCTAGGTTACATTAGTTGAACTTTGAACTATTAGAGGATTAAACTATTTTTATAGCCAAGACATGAACTAATTTAAAAACTAATTATAGTGTGAGCATGATATCACATATAGCAAGTTAAGTTTGATGTTTCAAATACGCTTCTCTGTGATTACGATTCATTTAAGGAGCAAATCATGTCAAGAACCTCTTTATATTAAAACTGTTCTCCTTTTGGTTAGACTGCAGTCTTTTCCACAAACAACTACGTAATCTTTGATCACACCATAGCAGTGTATGTCATTTGGTGACTCGGCTACCATTAAAAAACAACATTAATGCATCAGAACACAGTTCAATGCAGATTTTCAGTCATAAAACCAGACTCAGCAGTGGCACGAGGGACTTATGCTTTTAATTGGCCTGGGTTCTGCTGAGAAATGAGTTCTAAATCTGGATGTCTAACAATGGCGGTAATAAGCACACGCAAGGTAATGATTACTTTTGCATTGTTGAACCAAATCCGCTGGAAAACAAACTGCCCTTCCATCTGACCTGCAGTATTCACAAACAAATATCAGGAAAAACACTGCAGCAAATGTTGGCCTCATTTAAACACACAACGAGGCTTTTATAAGTCTCCACAGACGTTTTGCATTTTTTTGTGATAGAAGAAATATATGATAAACTTTTATATGATGGTTTATTCAAACACAAAGCTGTAAATTACTGAAAAACTGGAAGTTTATCATTTTAATAAATTATACAATTGCAAGTATTTTTTTTTTCTGTTGTTATGCTTCTCTTTATGTGGTTTGTAATATCATTTCTCAATGAATTTGTCTCTCTTTTCAGCAAAATATATAACGCTGGGTCAAAAATAACACACAGTAAATACAAATCTGCAATGGCCTTTTGTTGTCGGTGCTATTGATGATGGATTTTAAACAGAAAATGCTTAATTTTCCGTAAAAAAGTGTCATTTAGAAAGAATTGGCAATATGGCTTTCACACTTTGAAGATTGGCAGCACAGCTTGACAGATAGACGACATACTGTGACTGCTTTTAGCTGCTCATCACAATGTCATCTGACTCTCTGTGGTAAGTAATAATGGCACTGACTCTCACTTCTGCTGAATTTGCACAGTCACTCCCACTATTATGGCACTGCCATGGATGAATGCCTTCACAAAATGAAGGAAGACTGAAGTGTCTGACACATTTGAATTCAGAATGTCATTCCATATGATTTACAATAACAATAGGTTTAAAAGACATTATGCCAGTTTACTGAGGAAATGTGTTTTTAATGCGTTAAAAAAGAAATAAAATAAAAAACAATGTTGTGTTACCTTCGTATTCATTCTAGATGTTTTTGTTTAGATGCTTCTTTTATGCTTTTTCTTGCATTGCCTCAAAAATTTGTGGTTGGGTGTTTCTTCAGCTATGGGCACTTTTATGTCCTCTTTTATGAGGCCAGCTTATTCAAACTACAGAAAAAGAAAAGAAAACTTTTCTCTTTGTTATATGAAGGTTACATAAAACTTTTAATGTGCCTTCATCATTTATTTTTACTATTTTTTAATGCTATCAAATGTACTTTTTCACCTTGGTCTAAAGCTTAAAATATGAAAATTTGTTTTATTTTCAAAAGTAAACAAACCAATTATTATGTGAAAATAAATTAAATACATTTTACACAAATTAAATTGTAATGTATTTTCAACCATAACTAATTATTAGTGCTGTCAAACAATTAATCGCGATTAATCGCATCCAAAATAAAAGTTTTTGTTTGCATAATATATGTGTTCTGTGTATATTTATTATGTATATATATATATATATATAAATACAGTATGTATTCTGAAAATATTTACATTTACATATCTATATTTATATTCATATAATTTATATTATAAATAAACACATTTAACATATAAAAATAACATATTTCTCTGAAATATATACATGCATGTGTGTGTATTTATATGTACATAATAAATATACACAGTACACATATATTATGTAAACAAAAACTTTTATTTTGGATGTGATTAATCGTTTGACAGCACTACTAATTATGTTTCAGTTTTTAGTGAAACACTAGCTAAATTACAGCAAGAGAGTTAGCTATTTTATTCCAGAAATGTTTAAAATGCAATTTAATCCAGAATGTCATCAAAAACAATATTTCATATGAGATGGAAAACTGACCGTTCAATTTCAAATATAGTTCAAATTACTCTCATAGGCTCAGTTCAAAATAACCACACTGTATATCTGTTAAGCACATTGAATTATCATGCAAACTAGTTTATCTTGAACCTAAATTACTGTAAATGAAATCAATCAAAATTTCTGCTGACGCAAATATTCTTTTACTAATAACAGAAAGTTATAAATGACTCAAGGAGAAAATGCTGAGATTGATTAATAAATTCATTCTATGATCTTTATATCCAGGCAGCTTTCCTCCAAGCTAAATATTGTCTCTCAGACCAAGTAATGAACTGAAGAAAAATATAATTAAAATGACATTTAAAGGCCAAGCTGACTAAAACAGGTTGATAAATCAATCTATTATTTATTGCAGGATCTGTAAGGCATATATTATGTCTGGAATTTAATTTCCATGTTGGAACAGCTTATGAAAATCAAAGGCAGTGCACCTGTCCTGAGGGATTTGAAGAATTATAGGACAGATTAACTAAATATTTTTAGCTGTCCTGGTCAGTATAGGTTAAATGACACCATGGAACATAACTAAATATTTCATATATGAATGTACAAGGGAAAATCTTCAGAACAACATTAAATTGACGTCTTGATGATTGTTCAACAGTTTGTGTATTGCATGTTTTTGCATTAAGATATACTGTCATATGGATGCTATGGTTCAGTGTTAAATTATAAGGATTAATATAATTTTTTTTATTTTTTTTACATAAAATCCAACTTATATAGTATTAATAGTTTCAACAGATTTCTATAAATTACTAATTTATTTGCAAATAATTTTGAAAGGTGTTTTCTGAGAAGAGAACGTTGACATTTCTGAGTGACTCATCATCTACATTTACAAAGCCTGTAATATTTATAGACTTGTAATTTAGTAGAACAGCACCAAAACCAGCAGTGTAAGTATTTCCTTTAGCTGTTTTGTGGTTTCAGCCTCAGATGTTTGTGGTCTTGGGATGACAGTGACTCACAAGGAGTTTGGAAGTGTTGGAGGAGAAATGTAGAGCACATGCAAAATAAAAGTAAGCCAAACATAGACCTGGTGGTGGCGAACTATGAAAGAAACTGATATGAAGACAAGTTAAAAAAAAAACAAAAAAAAAACAACAACAGTAAAGTCTGGAGTTTCACCTGATGTCATTCACTTTATTTAGAGAGCCACAACACATAGACCGCATTCTGAATGGTTTAGCAAAAGCTTTAAATATTTATCTTAAAATATAGACCGGGGATTTGTCGAAATAACACCCGCTATTCATTTCTATTTGCAACATGTATATTCATGTAGTGCAGGTTAAACCGTTCGGTCTCTTTCTTCTGTGGAGTCTTGAGTTCTGACTCCAGTGGGCTGTAAAAAAGGTGATTTTTGAGGAGCTAAGCCAAATAAAAGGCATAAAGATAATGTTTTCACTTGCCGTGGTAAGAATTTGACCTGAAATTAAAAGGCAGGTGTTTAAAACTACACTCTTGGTGACTAACTGAACAAAACAGTCACGTGGTCCATCAGTTTTAATGCACCTCTGACATTAAGTGAAAACACCACACAAGAGAGTTCTTCAACCACATAACTACTGTATATCTTCAAATAAGACGATGTTTGACAATTTTGAAGAAATTTAAGGAGGCCTGTTTTTGCCATGGAATAAAATAAAATAAAATCCAAGCTTGGTGATCCATTCTTCATAAGGAGTATGAGCTGATGCCCTCAGGTAGGAGGTATTGGGTACTAACTTGTAAATTAAATAGGTAATAGGTATAAATTCAATGCATTATTGAATAATAGGAAATAGGAAAAATGAAACTTCTATGTGCTTTCATTAGCTAATAGTTATTGGGTTTATGCACTGATTGAATTGGTAAGTATGCAATGGAAAGCATATGTTTTTTTGTAACATTCAAATATAAAAAAAGTGACTTTTTTATTAGCAAGCAGCTCAAAAAACAGTTCTATCTGGCTCTTTAGAATAACAAGTGCCTTTCAATCAGTGGTGCTTTCACAGGCTGGGTAATTAATTACTAGTAAAAAGCCTGTGCTAATCTCAATTGGAAGCAGGCAAGGTTTTGGACCTCTGACAGCTGGTTGGGGCAACTGAGACTTCTTATCATAGAAGGATCTGGCAACCCTCCCCAGCTCCGGCTTGCTTGAAAATGGGGCGTATAATTTCCTTGTCCAGCGCAGTGAGGCAGGACACGCTTAGATAGTAAGTGACAGCGTCACCCAGAGAGAGAGAGAGAGAAAAAAAAAACAACCCCTTCAAAAGATTACAGATTTTCTTCTCTCATAATTTTATAGCTTTCTGCTCCATAAAAGCACTCATGTCTACAACTGCAGGCGAATGCGTAAGCATCAACTCATGTGGTCTTGCTCACATTTTCCACTTACAGGCTATTTACAGGTAATTCTTATGTTGACACTTCTCTCACTTTACAGCATAACACTTCATACGCATTACTCAAGTCGGGCTCCTTTTTCTTCGATATCATTTGCATTCATGGAATAAATTTCAACATCTTTTGCAGACATGAAATCAGAGCAGACTCAGGGACACACACGGCTTGGCATAAGACTTGGTATTCTGTCAGCTAAAACACTGCAGAGGTCTACCTTATAGCCTTAGATACTTTAAAATTAAAATATAGATGTTTTATTAATTCAATGAATCTATCAAATACCAAAAATATGACTAGAATATAAATAGACTTTATAAAATTCCACAAAGAGAATACATTTGAATGCATATTCACTGAACATGATGGACGTCTTCACAGTTTTCACATCAAATTCTTGTTTAACCAAACTGCACGCCCTAAAAAACGACAGATTATAAAAAAATGACAGCTACTGCTGCTAATCTTTGCTATGGAAATTCTAGATTAGGGACCTTTCCATTTTAAAATGAGGAAATCCAGGTATAAAATCCTGGGAAAAGGGTTGAATGCCATTCAGAACTGTCTTGAAGAATGCCTTTACATTCTAATTTACTATGTGAAGGAAAGAGAATGCAAAACTGCATTTCAACTGTAATTTTTAAATAAAGGTTTGTCAAGACAAGTTTTAAAACTTGATAGAAAGATATAATTATAGATATACTTTAGATAGATAGATAGATCGATAGATAGATAGTACACTAAGCATATCAGACAAAAATAAGCACTCATTCACCATTCAATATACAGTGAAGTCCATTTCTAGATGTAGATGTTCCTGCTAACGAAGCAAACTACTGGAAATCTGACTTCAGAAGGCATTCAATCAGAAATGCATCCCTCAGTTCGGATGTCAAACTATGTATGCATTTCATGTGGTTTTTGCAGAATCAGACAACAAACAACTAAACAGACTTTAGTTGAATAAACAGAAAGAAACAATTTTTGCAGCCTGTCTGAACAAAGGCAAAGAAACCCATCTATTTTCTCAGAAGGACAGATTAAAGGCTTGTTACAGTCATGCAGTCTGGCCTGTGATTGCTCTCGCTCTCTCTTCTTCTCCTCACTGTTTCCATGCTCTTTCAGAACTGAGAGGCTTGTGGAAATTGCTCCTGTGGGTACCGTTTCAATCTTCTACTGTTAGGTGTTAGTGCTGGAAACAGAGACAGTAACTGAGCTTGTTAAAAAGCACAGATGAAAGAAAATATTGAATAAACCTTTGCTGTACATTTGTTTATTTCACAAAGCAACATGTGATTCATAAAGTACACAAATGCATTTATGTGAAGTGATTGCTAAAGTATGTTTACACTGAATCAGCTGTCTCAGTCCTGACACTTTTTGATGAAGGATAAATTTTTTCTTCCTGCCAAACAAAATCAGTGGTTTTCATCTTATTGTTACCAATAACATCTGAGGAGCTGAATAAATATCACCCTTAGCCTCTTAGCAGCTTGTCAGTAAACATCTGCAAACATTTTCTTGCAAATCCACATTTGAATGATCTAATCATTTGGCGCCACCAAGTGGAGAGTTAATGTAAGCTCAAGTGTAATTCTTAAAGAGATAGTTCACCCAAGAATGAAGAGGCTGTCATCATTTACTAATCCTTACGTTGTTGCAAACAGGAGTTTTTGTTTGTTTGTTTGTTTGTTTGTTTGTTTGTTTTTTGAAGAAGAAGAACTGTTTTTGTTAACACAGTGTTAACTTGTTGTTTGTTAACTTATTTTTTACTCGTTTTTATTTAATTTAACGATGTGCAGTACTAGCTAAAACTGAAATAAAAACTATATGGATATATTTAGAATAATAAATAATTATAAATAAATAAATAAATAAAAAATAAAAACTCAATGCTAAAATATCATCAAGAAAAATACATAAATAAATAAATAAATAAATAAATAAATAAATAAATAATCTAAACAATACTACAGAAATATTTTCAGAAGTAAAATTACTAAATCTGCTAACAATTTTTTTTTTTTGCTATTCTCTGACAAAACCAAATCAAAATAATCTGAACAGCATGAACCAATAAATTAAAATGTAAAGAGCCACAAACAGATATCTGAACAAATAAAAAGTAAAAAGCAATCAATGAAAAGCAATTTGTATACAAATTATCCTGATTGCAGTGCATGCCGGGAACTCAAGTAGGCTTATAACATAATATAAAATTTACATTATTAAAATCATTACAATTATCCCAACTACTCTGAATTTACTTGTGATTAAACTAAAGAAAGAAATCAAGTTTAAACTTCTAAAACAAAGTAGAAATGTTAATAATTACTGGCAATAATTGTGGCAAGTCAAATGAGTGAAAAACATGTCAATATAACAAAATACAAAATATATACAATACATATTTAAACTCCCACGTTTAGTACTTCAATGGTGGGCTGGGCACAAAGTCAGCAGGGGATTTCATTAATTCTGTAGCTTACTTAATCACCACTTCCTGGTTATTTTTTTTTTTTCCTTTGCACAACCACAAACCACGCACAACCACAGGTGCATGTGCATATGCAACTGTGCAGTTACTGTTGTCAAGAAAGTAATTCAGAGAAACCATGCAAACACAAAATGCTGACTTATGCTAAGACATTCATATTTACAGTGAAACATGTAGAGCAGGCAAGCAGTTCTGAAGCACATTGTCAACATGAAAAAAAAGGGTCTGTGCTTCACAAACAGGAAACCCCAACATGGGCTGCATTTCTCAAAAGCATCATGAGCTAAGTTGATCGTAGAGACCACAGGTGGTCTAGGCTTACAATGCTTTTGGGAAACGCAACCAGCACCACTGCTAAATGAACTAAACATGACTGAGGAGTCCAAACTGCCAGGGCCTACTAACACAGCATCTGTAACACCTAAATAATTGCATAGGCTAATTTCTCAATTTCGATGTTAAAAACATTACCTCAGCACAAAAGTATTAGCATTTGATGTTACCTTTTATACGTGTAAAATATTCGTGTCAGCTGATTGCCTTGAGAATCTGCTTTAAAAAACACTAGGTGGCACTGTACATTACATATGTCCTTACTTCAAATTAGAAAAAAAAATTCTACACTATCTATCTATCTATCTATCTATCTATCTATCTATCTATCTATCTATCTATCTATCTATCTATCTACATAATGTATATACATGTAATCTACACTGCCGTTTAAAGGTTTGGGATCAGTAAGATTTTTAATGGGTTTTTTTTTTATGCTCTTATGCTCATCACGGTTTTATCTATTTAATCAAAAATACAGAAAAAATTTAAAATAACAATTTTCTATTTTAATATAATTTAAAATGTAATTTATTCCTGTGAAGCACAGCTGAATTTTCAGCATCATTACTCCAGTCTTCAGTGTCACATGATCCTTCAGAAATCATTCAATATGCTGATTTATAATAAATGTTGGAAACAGTTGTGCTGCTTAATATGTTTGGGGGACCTGCAGTGATACTTTTTTTTAGGATTCTTTGATAAATAAAAAGTTAAAAAGAACAGTGTTTATTCCAAAAAAATAATTTTGTGTTACAATATATCCTACTCTACTACTCAAATTTTGGGGTCAGTAAATTTTATTTTATTTTTTTTATTTTTTATTTATTTATTTATTTATTTATTTATTTTACGAAATTACTTTTATTCAGCAAGGATGTGTTAAATTAATAAAACGTGATAGTAAAGACATATTTCTAAGAAAATATTTCTACTTTGAATAAATGCTGTTCTTTTTAACTTTTTATTCATCAAAGAATCAAAGTAAAATGTATCACAGGTTCCAAAAAATATTAAGCAGCACAAGAGTTTCAGATAAGTGGTAGACTTATAACTTCCGCGTGCGTTCTACTGTTGCTATAGAAACAGACGGATGCGGGTCCACGTGGACGCGAGTCCCTCCCCGTGAGCGCGCAGAAGTGAGTGTTTGCTCAAAGTTGTCGGCAGCTTTCTGTAGTCATGAATCCATAACGCGTTCAGTTTCACAATCTTCTGGACGTACAGTTAAACTTCAGTCTCGGTTATTGTTTGCTGAAAGTGTCAGTGTCAGATTGTGGAAAGTTTCGCTCTTAGCAGTACTTTTCAACAAGAGATTGTCGCTTTATGGATGGACTTTATGAAGTAACATCAGCGGCTGCCTGTTTAAAGGTACAGGAAGGTTGTTATTTTTTTTTACCTTGATCTGTCTGTTTAACTTGACCATTTCTGTTTTGTGCTTTGGTAACTCCGAACAGGAAGTGTGTAAGAAAGTGTGAGAAGGAATCTCACAAGTGTTCCTGTTTTCATCAGTTGCTTGTAGAGTTGCGTATTGTTTTCATGTAGTACATGATTTTCTTTGAAAGTGCATTGCCTTGCCTTTGTCCCCGACATTACATCTCATTTTAAGTGAACAGTATATTTAGTAACACGACAATTGCGTCTCTTTTAAATGTAGAAACTATTCAAGAGTTGATTCACTAAGCAAAGCAGCATTGTCTTCAGCTATTGTAGGTGTAGTCTAACTGGACTGACAAGAAATGCTTTCCATTTGAGTTTTGATACAATAAAATGTTTGCATAGTGTAAGAAGTTTGTTGAATCTACATTGACACACAAACTACTGTATGTTTGTGCTAAACTTCAGAATGACAGTACTGGTAAAGTCATTCAATAATTCTCCAAACTACTTATCTGCTGTAGGGACACAGGGATGATGGAGCCTTTACTGTTAAATGCATACCTCAAATGTACTGTATGTTGCTTTGCATAAAAACATCTTCCAAATGCATGCATTAAAAACTAAAAGACTTCTTGTCAGTCAAAAAGAAACTTAGATCAAATACACTGTGAATTAGTAGAAAATGTTAGGCTGAATGGTATTATTTTGTAAAATGTTCTTGAACATATTTCCAGTCCAGTTTTTAGACGTAATATTGAAGTGAAGCTAGTAAGTCTGTCCATGCACTGAAACGTTTTGAACCTCATGGCACACAACGTTGTTCTCTTTATTGACATGGCAGCATAGATAAAGTTTTCATGCAAAGCAGTAGTGATATTCCATCTGAAGGAAGTTCACAAGAGGGAGGCTTTTATTTACTAATAATTCAAAACAAAGTCTTTTTTCTGGTTTTTATTTATTTATTTATTCTTGAAAGAATTAATAATTATATTCAGCAAAGATGAATCAGTGAAGATAATTATAATGTTACAAAAACATCTACTTTCTATTCATTAACGAATCTTGACAAACATGAATCATGGTTTTCACAAAAATATTAAGCAGCACAACTGTTTTCAACATTGCTAATTATAAGAAATGTTTCTTGAGCCACAAATTAGCATATTATTATATATTAGCGTATTTCTTAGGTATCGTGACACTGAGGACTGCTGAAAATTCAGTTTTGCCATCACAGGAATAAATTATATTTTAAAATGTATTAGTTATTTTAAGTTATATATAATATATCACAATAATGCTGTCTGTATGTCTTGATACTAATGAGCTTAAGAGATGTTTTTCAAAAACATAAAAAAAATTACCATCCCCAAACTTTTGAATTGTAGTGTTAGTGTACTGTATAGAGACTGTGCATTACATTTGTAACATGAATTTATAAAGTGGGAGGGACAATGAAACATTTATCTAAGCATTGCTTCTTAGCAACTTGGTTGTATTTTTGTTTAGCCTTTTTTTATTTATTTTTTTAAATTAGATGAAGTAGCAAAGACCCCTGCTGTAGACAGACATCTGTGACATGATCTTGGTCTGTCTTTAGTGGGCTAGTATGGTGATTGATGGTTGGGTTTACTAAGGCCGCTGAAAGCGTCATTCTGTGCCACTGCACTCAGAAGTTTGAAACCGCAAACTTGAGGCTTTCCCGGTCAATATACAAAGGAAATGCACATCACCACACTCGTATCTGTGGCATGGCTTGTCGGCTCCCATCAGTCCCATCAATTTTTAACTTATGGTCACTGCACAAATAACGTCTGTATTCCGCTAAATAAGAGAGACGTGCGTTTCAGTGTTCCAGTCCACCATTTTCTGCTATTCTCAGCAGCCAAGGACTTTTTTTTTTTTTTGCCTGTCCAGATGTGTTTTTTCCCCAACAAGACCCTGATGAAATTCAGATGTAACGTAAGTGCCACAACTAGTTTGTAGTGGTTGGCCATAAAGTTCCTTTTGAAAAGTTTGGGAGAGGCATGCCATCAGTTTTTACTTAGAACCCATCATGAACTCTTTTTTAGTGAATATATATAGTCCTAAAGAAATACATTAGTACAAGTACAGAAGTATATATCCGTACTTTAAATGATTCACTTCATAGTGTTAATTGACTAAAATGAAACAATTAGACAATTAGGTCTACCTCTGATATTTGAAAGTTACGATAATAGCTTTACTTATATCTAATAAACAGTTTTTGTTGTCAAATTCACATTTTGCCAAAAAACAATGTAATGCTTTTCAAAATAAAGGACCGTTTCACTTGTCACTGTTTCACTGCTTGTGTGACAAGTTAATAGGAAAAACAAATATTCATTCAATATGAAACCGAGATAACTTATCTTGAGTCTTTAACCACCTTAAAAATGTGATAAGCATAAAAACATTTTTGCTTGCTAAGCACATTTTTACACACAAACATAATTGTAGGATATGCCTGACTGCCTTCTGAAACCTTACAGCCAACTAACTCAATTTGTAGGCAATCAAGAAGCCGTCACAGAAAAGTTGTCAGTGAGATGTGATGCTTTGCGGGCTAATGGGCTTTACAAACTTTGAAATTACTTTCGTACAGCAGAAATGCAAAGTAAGTTTGATTTTTCTTGTTTGACAAAGGAAATCAATAATGCACATATTCAGGCTGTTATGACAGGCAAACTAAAGTTTTTATCAACGCGTCTGCCAAGAAACCTAGAGGTGCAATCATTATCCTAAATTTATTTCTTTTTTATCTGCTTTATCTGCTTTCTTCATTTTGCCTCAAAACACCATACCAATCTTCTTAGACTAAGAACCCATTAGAGTTGCTAAGATTTATAGATGCAAGGAAGCATCTCTAAACCAATCAGCTTCTGTGACACAATAAAGTCACCCCCCTAGTTTATCTTGCTCCAAATTAAAGGGCACTACTTTAACTATTATGCGCTAACTATTACACTCTTAACCCATTACACAAGCCATTTTAGATTAATAATTATTATTAAGCTTTTATTTTAAATTAATATGAATATATATAGATAATATGCAGTATAAATAAGCTGAAGAATCAATAGATAAAGCTTTAAACATGACTATATATGAGCTTAGATTTTTGAGTCTCTGTATACCTATATATTATCAACTATATACACTAACTTCACAACTTTCACTTGCACTGATATGGCAAGATGTTTTCTTTAAGGTGCCTTCTTTCATGGGCAGCTCTTTTCAACTTGCTGTGTAAATGTGTTTAAGTTCTTCATATTTTTCAATCTTTTGACTTTGTCAGTGAATCACGTTGACTCTCTCACGAGAAGTGAACCACAGTTTCAAGTCATGTGATTGGCTGTTCATTACTGATGTCAAACTTTCATGCGCACACACTCCATAAACTCAGGATCAAAGCCTGAGTTGACAAGCGGATGATCAGTGTCATGGTACCAACAAAGCTGGATTGGATTGGTTTGGTTTTGTCAACTCGAAACTAATCCTGTAATCCTGAGTTTGTTCAGCCACCATCATGGTACAAGCCCCAGAATATCATATCGAGGTGGAATTATTTGACTTGACCCAGTAAACAACAGCATGGCAACATGTTAACAACCACTCTGAACACCTTAGAAACTACATAGTGTTCACAAGTTCGTATGCTATACTGATTCAAAATATGTAAAAAAAATAAAAAAAAAAATAAATAAATAAATATATATATATATAAAATTAAAAGTTAATAAAAAAGAAAAATGTCAATGTTGTGAAATATTATTATTATTATTATTATTATTATTAATAATAATAATAATAATAATAATATAATTTTATTATTATTATTATTATTATTATTATTATTATTATTATTATTATTAAAATAACTGTTTTCTATTTTAATATTTATTAAAATGTCATTTATTCCTGTGATGGCAAAACAGAAAATTTAACAGCCAGTATTCCATTCTTCACTGTCACATGATCCTTCAAAATCGTATAATATTTCTTATTATCATAAATATTGAAAACAGCTGTACTACTTAATATCCTTGTGAAAAGCATGAAACTTTTTTTTCGAGGATTTGTTTCTGCTTAATATTTTTGCTGTTTAACTTTTTTTTTCACAACTCTTTGGTGAATAGATAGCTCAAAAGAACAGCATTTATTAGAAATGTATTTTTTGTAAAATTCTTTATTGCCACTTTTGATCAATTTAATGCATTTTTGCTGAATAAAAGTATTGATTTCATGAAAAGAAAAAAAAAATACTGACCCCAAACTTTTAAACAGAAGTATATGTACTGTATATTTAAATAGTATTTTTTACATTATAATAAACAAATCCTATAACTTCAGGGTGTCCTTTGTCACAGCTCTCTGGCAATTGAAAGCAGATCCCTCTGTGGTTTCCCCTCTTTAATATCATTAACTGTCAATGAATTGATTTATGGCGATTCAGCTATGACACACATAATGGGCTGTAAATGCGATGATGCTTTCTCTGAATTCAGAAAATAGACAGTTTATGACCATCTGTACTCGGAATAACCTTTCTGAATATTCACCTTGACGCTTTCTCTATCTTCCTCCCTTTTTTACGCCATTTCTTTTCCTTCAATCTCAGTGCTCTCGTTGTCTAATTAAAGAAGTGGTTGCTAAGAGATGGCGCTCGGCTGCATTCTAAGAGGATGTGATGTGGTGTAACTCAAAAGCTTTGTTCTCTCTTCTCTTCTGTCAAGGGCTGACCCATGTGAGGAGAGTGGAGTTCGCACACACATACATACGCATACACGCACACACAAACACACACATAGACACACACACACACACACATGGACAGCATGGCATCTTTCTCCAGCACCTGTGGCTCCAAGGTGGATCGGGCGTCCCATCGTAGAGGAGAAGACAGGCAGGGGACGCCCAGTGACACCGACTGCAGTGCTGTGCTTGAGAAGACCAGAGAGTTCTTCCAGATTTGTGACATCGAGGGCAAAGGCTTCATTACACGACGGGACATGCAGGTAAGGATGCTGAAGGGCATCCACGTGATTTGTCATTAAGCCTGGAGTTTTATTTGTAAAGAAGAATGGAAACCCCACAAAATGTCTTGAGTCATCTGCTTTCCCTGGCATTGTTTCAGCTGTGAACCAAGAGCTAATTGAGCTAATTTGTGTTTGCTCACCCTTATAAACTGTTTACTTATAACAGAAGACAAGCAGCAATCTGAATAAAGTAATTAACTTACAAAGAAACCCAATTAAAGGCATAGTGTGTTAAATATCTAATTGTCAATTTGCTGTGAAAAGGAATGTTAGTACAACATGCTTCTGTACTGAAACTCTTTTGTTTTCTTAATACAAATGCATAAAATCATTTGTTATGGAAATTATTACAGTGAATAAATATCTTTTTAATTATTTTAAGCTATAAAATATTTGATCATCTACCACCACCACCACCATATTTTTATTATTATTTTCTATATTTTCTGTTCCACCAATTGGTCATTGCGTGTGAGATCTATTTATCTCCCATCAGTGTGGTTGATTTATATGAAATATGAAGTTTCAGTACAGCTTTATGCAGCTTGTCACAATCGCAGGAGCTTGGGAGACCATCCTAAAATTGTGGTGGGCGTTTTGAAACCACCCCTTCAGTTGTATTATTGTGCAGATTCGATCACCTCTTAGATTTTCCATTCATTGCATATGTTTCCTTTGAAGTCTGGCTCTCGGGCCTTGCTCTGAAGAGCCTTTTTCAAAAGCATCACACCTTTGATCCAGTGTCTATGGAAAAAGCATTAATAAACATTGGTTCCTCATCTTTATTTAAATGATGCCTTTTGTTATTTCAACCTATTTGGATTAAATAGAGCCCACAAATCCATACGTATTTAAGTCTTTCTGTTAAATGATTGTGCAAATGCTATTGTGAAGACTGTGACAAAACATTTATGTGCTTTGCAAAGTAATTTGCATCATGGGTCCACCACATGGTGGTCTTGCAGAAAAGTATTTTCTAAACCTTCAGGCTGTCAAAAAAGCCACGGGAGGAGTTTTATTGCTGTTTTTAGAAGCTGTCACTTTGGTTTACCGGAGGAACTGGGTGATGGCTCGCAGTTTGTGCTCATTTTTACGCAACTGTTTTCACATGTCCATCAGCGTTTACAGCTGACTTTTACGACTACAGAAAAAGCCAAAAGTCCATTCTAAAGTCACACAGAGAATTATATGTAGTGTTTTATGGGACATCTGATCCCAGAGCATTTCTGAGCAAACATGTGTCAGGTTCCCACAAAGGGTGTGTTATTTGCTCTCTAAGAATATTAGCGTTCTTACTGTGTGTTAACTGGGTTGATCACTGAAATCAGCAGCCTGAAAGATTTTTAAAGGTGTCAAATGTCAACCTAGTTTGAGTCCTTACTCATGACATACAAATAACCTGGTAAAAAAATTGGAGAATATGTGTTCGAGTTTGGTTTTGTAGTGACATTTAATTGCCTCATAAAAATGTTTTGTGACTTTCGATTTACTTTGTAAGACCAATTAAATATATTATGTTTTATTTACATACAGTTGTATGACTTATAAAATGATCTTTACAGATAGCTTATATATATATATATATATATATATATATATATATATATATATATATATATATATATATATATATATATATATATATATATATATAGATATATATATATATTATCTTCTTTTTTTTTTTCATCTTTTTTTTTTTTTTTTTTTTTTGCAGTATATGCTAGAGCCCTGCACGGGCCTAAAATCTAGGCCCTAGCCCGGCCCGTGTCCGACAGCTTTTCAGAATTACCGGCCCGAGCCCGTCTTTTTTTCCCCTTCTCCCAAAACAGCTTATATTGTTTCAGCTATTAAAATAGTTCAGTTTTGTATGAAACGGCAAAGTGATTGTATTTCGTTTCATTATTTTATTAAGTTAATTTAGAAAAACGTTTGGAGCATTTTTTTATTCATTAAATGTAAGTTTTTGTTTTTTAAAGTAACGACCAAGCGGCCAGCGGCAGACAGTGAGTTGATCATATATGTTTGATCAATTTAGCCTTCTCAAATCATCATGACTTGTCTAAAATTAAATCTATAGTTATAAAACAGCTACACAATATTAGTTTAAACTCTTAACCTAAATGTGCGCTGACACATATCCAGTCGTTTGTGCGGAGAGTGGAAGCGAAGTGTGCTTTACAGGACACTCCAGAGCGATCACATTGGAAATATTTCAAAAAACACTGTAATTTTTGCTCATAAAGGTAAGAGTAATAGGCTACATTGTTCGGAACTGTAAAGGGTCTACTTTTATTTGTGTGCACTCACAATATCAACAATTTTCAGTTTTGAGCAGGAGCGCTTCTGGAAAAACCGAAACACAGCGAATACTTGCCTCACTGACTTGATAAATATAGTATCTATAGAAAGCTTTGAATTACTACTTTAAAATGAAATAATTCGAATCGAAAACAAAAACTTTCATTACAAAATCCCTAAAGATGCATTTCTCTCTAAAGGTGCATCCAATGAGGAGATGGTGAGTCAGAATCTTCATCAAATGCATGGATGATCCAAAATGCAGCTTTTCCCGAAGCATTGGGAACTTTTAGTAACTCCCCATGCTCCAACTTCTCCCTGATGCTCTGCATGGTCAACTGTCACCTGTATGCTAATGCGTGTGTATATGCATTGCGTATTGCGTGGTGATGTATAATATTTATAATATAATATAATCAGTATTTCATACAGTAGCCATATGTGCTCTGCGCGTATATGAGCACAATAAAGGAGAGAAACTAAATGAGCCCGAGTCCGACCCGTGCCCGATCGGTTAAAAAAAAAAAAAAGGCCCGAGCCCGGCCAGAATGGACTTAGCGTGTCGGGCCCCATCGGGACCCGACGGGCTTGCAGACCTCTAGTATATACATAATTTGGTTATTTTCAGGTGATGAAAAAT